>CAUYLG010042335.1:0-155071 GCA_963573385.1 Cacajao melanocephalus
CAGAGGGTAATTAGCATCCCGATCCCCCAAGTAGAGAGCAGTCATGTGCCCACGAAGATCAAAGATCAGTCTCAGGACCATATGAGTAAACTCCTCTATATTCCCTTGTTATCTGCTCTTTACTATTAGCTCAAAGTAAGAGGATTAGGCTGCCTTCAGCTACAACCCTTGACTGAAACTTTTGCAAAACCTACCAGCCTTCCAGGAGGGTTTGCATCTTTCTTATAATTTTTCCCACCACCCTGACCAATTTCCTACACCATGACTCTTCTCTTTTGCCCCCTGGGATAAAGTAAACTCTTCCTGGGCTAGCTGAATAAGGCAGACTTCCTAGGCATCAGATTAGGGGTTCAGAGCTTAGGGCCTCTTTTCATCTTCCAATTCCCTCTTCCTACCATGTTGATTTGGAGACATCAAAAAGAAAGATTGGGGAATGTGGGAGTGGAGAATGAGAGAACAGTGTACTCTAGTTGTAGTCACATCAGTTTCTTCATTTATTTAATAAGTATTTACCAAATACCTGCTCTATGCCAAGCACTGATGTAAGCACTGGGGGTAGAGTGGGGAAGATGACAGGCATGAACCCTGCCCTCACGAAGCCTGGAACTCCATGGGGAAAACAGGGACTCAGTGAGTCATTAGTCACTCTACTGAATGTTATGAAGAGGTGCACTGTGTACCTTTATACAATATAGGAGTCTAAGTTAGGAAGACCCCCATCTAGGATGTCTGGAAATGCTTTCTAGAGAGAGCAGTGTTAAAGCTGAGTGTGGAATTAGCCAAGTGAAGCTCTAGGTCATATGAAATGTGGTACTTTTGAAGAATTAAAGGCAAGGCCAACTGAAATGAGTCAAAGGAGGACTGTAGATCAATAGAGATGTGTTGGAACCAGGTTATGCAGATAGTGAAAGAATTTTAGTCTTTATCCTGAGAGTAATGGGAAGCAATAGAAGGAATTTTAGCAGGGGTGTGACATGACTGGATTTGAATTTCAAAGTATGAATTTAACTGCCCTGTGAAGAATATGTGTGTGAGTTCTGGACCCAACTGTGAGACATCCAAGTGACTGAGGTGGGCAACTGGAGCTCAGGAGAGAGTCTGAAGCACAGAGGCAGATGAGAAGCAATTGGCATAAGTGAAACAAACAAAGTGGAGGAAGTCTATTTAGGGAGATGATGGTAGAAAGGGGAGGGAAGACATTCATTCATTCTATAAACATGTATTGCTCCTGATTGCTGGTGTTCTAGGTACTTGGGCTGAAGAATAAAAAAGACAAATATTCCTCCATTGTGGAGCCTGTATTCCAGTAAGGAAAGGTAGAAGGTGGGGTGGGTGGGGAAGTCAGAAAATAAATAACAGATCTATAGTAATAAAGATGTACTTATAAGGTATGGTGCAGAAAGACAAAGTAGAGGAGGGTAAGGGGATTGGGAACCCGGGTGGATTGCAGTTTTAAATAGGGCGATTAGGGTAGGTTTCCTGAAGAAGGTGAAGGAGTGAGCTGCAAACAAGAGCATTTCCCATGCAGAGGCTCTAGGGAGTGGGAGGAACAGCACAGGGACCCAGTGTCTGGAGCCAGGAGATGAGGTTAGAGAGAAAACAGGAGGTCTGAGCACAGAGGGCCTTGTGGGCTTTGGGTTTTACTCTGAGATAGGGGAGCCTGTAGAAGGTTTGAAGAAGAAGGGTGGCATGAAATGACAAGAGGACCACTCTCATAACTGTGTTAGGAACAGATCTTGTCGAGGTCAAGGTGGAAGCAGCACCAGCAGAGGCTCTTGCAGTCATCCAGATGAGAGATGATGGCAGCTCCCATCTGGGTGGTGGTAAGGGAAGTGGGCAGAAGTGGTTGGATTCTGGGCCTGAGATCTAGCTTGGAGCCCATAGGACAGCCAACAGGTATTAAGATTTGCTAAATTGAGTGGAACAGAATCTACCTAACATAGTCACAATGTCAGATAATAGAAATATTTTTGTTTTTAAGACCTTTTAAATGATACAGGAGATAAAACTAAAACACCTGAGTCAATAATAACAAGAGCAGGAATAGCACCATCACCAAATTGTATCTACTAAATGCTATAATAAAGACTTTAGATATATCAGGTTGACTGTTTCTCAGCTTTATGTGGTTCAACTTAACATTATCTCAGTTAACCACTGCAACTACCTTGTGAGTTTAGATTACTCCTATTGTACAGATGAGGACACTGAGGCTCAGAAAAATTCAGTAGAAAAGTGATGGCAAAGACAATAAAACAAAGGGTATAATGAAGGACTAAAGGATGCCATTTATATAAGGAATATAATACTAGTCTATTCAGGAGAAATATATGTGGGCTGACATCATTCAGGAAGCTTCAAGGAACAGAGAAATCTGAGTTAGGCTGTGAGAAAAGGTTAGACTTTGTTGATTTGCAGAGGTAGAGAGGATAATTTCAAATAGAGGAAAATGCTCTGGCAAAGTCATAGAGTTGGGATACAGAGTAAAGTATCAAAGGCACCAGCCTAGGCAACACAGCAAGACCCTGTCTCTACAAAAAAAATACAATTAGCTGAGAGTGGTAATGCACACCTATATTCCTAGCTATTTGGGAGGCTGAGGTGGGAGGATTGCTTGAGCCTAGGAGTTCAAGATTACGGTGAGATCCTGTCTCAAAAACAAACAAACAAACAAAAACAGAGGACAGTCTGGCTGAACTTAGGGTCTATTTACTGTATCAGTTTTCTAGGACTTTTGTAACAAATTACCACCAATTGGGTGTCTTAAAACAGCAGAAAAGTATTCTCTCACAGTTCTGGGGCTGGAAGTCAGCCATCAAGGTGTCAGCAGGGCCATGCTCTCTCTGAAGCCTTGAGGGGACAATCTGTTGCGTGCCCTTCTCTTAGCTTCTGGTGCTGCTAGCAATCCATGGCCTTTCTTGCCTCATCCAGTTTCTGCTTTGTTATCAGATGGTGTTCTCCCTGCCTGTCTGTCCCTGTGTTCCCTCTCCTCTTCTTAAAATGATAACTGTAATATTGCATCCAGGTTGCCCCAATTCAGTCTCACTGCATCTCAACTTGATTACATTGGCAAGTTCCTATTTCCAAATAAGGTCACTTTCATAGGTTCTGAGGGTTAAAACTTGAACATAGGCTGGGAGTGATGGCTCACGCCTATAATCCTAGCACTTTGGGAGGCTGAGGCAGGTGGCTTGCTTGAGCCCAGGAGTTTGGGACTAGCCTAGCAACATGATGAAACCCTGACTTTACATAAACTACAAAAATTAAGTGGGCATGGTGGCACATGCCTGTGGTCCCAGCTACTCCAGAGGCTGAGATGGGATGATTGCTTGAGCCTGAGAAGTTGAGGCTTCAGTGAACTATGATCATTTCACTGTACTCCAGCCTGGGTGACAGAGTGAGACCCTGTCTCAAATAAAACAACAAAAAATTCTTGAACATATCTTCTTGGGGAACATAATTCAACCTAACATCTGCTAAGCAAATTACTGTTTGTTGAATGAATGCATGAAATGGATGACTTGTGATTGGATATGAGGAGTGTATGTGGTTGAGACTACTGAGAGTCTTAAATATCTGGTAGAGTTTGGAAAATACTTTACCCAGGGTGGTAAAACTTGTTCATCAAAATGCTAGGTGTTAATTTTATAGGGTGAGGTAGTGGAGGATTATGGATTATAATTTGGGATTTAAGACTTTTAGATCTTCAATCTATCTATAGATGTCCCCAGATTTTTATCTCTTGATTCTTTAAAAAAATGACTGTTAAAAATACCAGTTGCCAGCTTGGAACACCCAAGCAGCAAGTCTGTGGTCTCAGAACAGAGATTATTTTTCTTGAGTTAGAGTCTTTGGAAGCAGCAGTAATGGACTCAGCAGAGAAAACATGGAAAAAATCAGTGGTGAGACCAGCGTGAACATGGAGTCTTTTTCTATAACAGGAGAGTCTAAATATAGCTGCTGTGATCATATATCACCACAGACAGTGTCTTCCACCTGCACCCCCTCAAGGTTTTTACAAATTTGACATTACTTTCCTCACCTTTTCACAGCCGCATTACAGGGGCTGAGCTGCAATGAACAAGTCCTGGAGGTTGGTCTCCTTTTCCCCAAGTACCCCTTGCCAATCCCCCAGTGGCAGTGCAGGTGCCACCCCGGCAGGTATTCATCAGCTCTAGGCAGCGCGCCTTGCAGATTCAGCCTCTTCAGAAACATGAGGCACTCATAGACACCTACTGACCTGTACTTCTACACCTGTCTGTTCTGAGCTGAATTGTTTCTCCCCCCAAAAAGCTATGTTGAAGTTCTAATCTCCAGGAACTCAGAATGGGATGTTATTTGGAATTAGGGACTTTGCAGATAAAGTCAAGTTAAGACGAGGTCATTAGGGTGGGCCCTAATCCAAAAGGACTGGTGTCCTCATAAGAAGAGGGGAATCTGGATGTAGACGCAGTGAGGAGAGCAGAGAAGACAGAGGCATGCAAGGAGAATGCCAACCAGTGACAGAGGAGGGCTTCTCTTCTAGCTCCTGGTGTTTGCTGCCATCCTCAGCCAAAGATGCTAGCAAACACCTGGAGCTAGAAGAAGCAAGGAGTGCCTCCCTTACAAGTTTTAGAGGAAGCATGACCCTGCTGACACCTTGACTTCAGACTTCAGACTGCAAGAGAATAAGCTTGTGTTGTTTCAAACCACCTGATATATAGTACTTTGTTACAGCATCCCTGGGAAACAAATGCACTGTCTCTTTCATCAAGATTTACCTCTCTGAAGTTTCATTTTCTTATGTTACTGTACTCTACTGAATTGACTTGGCAAATTAATTACTGTGAAGGCATTTACAGATGCTGATGGCATAACGGGGTGTGGGGGACTGCATGCTCTATAGCAGGGACCTTATCTGGCAGCTCACCCTCGAATGTAATAACCGAGGAGAGTGGAATGAAGGGACACTACAAAGATGTGGACAGGGTAAGGGAAGCACCAGGGTTGCAAGGGAGGGCTGCTGCCACCGGGGCTGGTAACAGGGGTTGCGATTACTCCTTCTAGGTGTGAAGGAAGAGCCCATTCCCAGATTTGGGGACAGCGGCAGTGTGGCTGCAGGAGGTGGCTGCCTAGTGGGATCTATGGCCTTCTGTAGAGGCATGGGACCTTTGTCGCCTGCAGCAAGGCAGGGAGGGAGCTAGAGGACCTGCTCTTTCTCTCCTCTCACCCTTTGGCTGTTTTGTTAACATCCCTTAAGCAGAAGCTGGAGGGTAAAGGAACCTGTGGATGCAGTTGTAAAAGTCGGGCTCCCTGGGGTGGACAAAAGTAGGGTCCCTGGCAGTGGTGGGGATGAGAAATATGTCCTGACAGTGCCAGATGGGGCAGGGATCCATCTGTCTGCAACCTATCCCTCCCCACGTTGATTTGACTTTCCAAGGATATGCCTTGTAGAAAAAGTCTCCCTTTGAAGCCTATTTGCATTTTGGTGGCACCCATTTTTTTTTTTTTTTTTTTGGATTATGGGAACTAGTTGTCATAGTTGTTTTAATTGTGGGAAAGGCTAAGTCATAATGTAGATCCCTTTAATGCTCCAAGGTGGCGGGGCAGATATGGGACAGATGAAACAAAATGGGATAGACAATAGTGGTCTTGTTAGGTCAGAGGTAATGATTGTCAGAAGAAAGACACTGACTAAGGACAAAGTTAGAAAGAAAGAATCATATTAAAGGAAAAGAGGTGAGACGGATTCCAGTTAGTAGAAAGAAAGTGCTAGGGAAAGACTTGGAAAGGTGACTGGACTCAATCCTGAGGGAAGAGATTAGTGTAAGGAATTTCTGAATGTGAGAATTGGAGTGAGCAAAACAGCATCTTCCTTACAAGGTTGTGGTGAGGAGCAAATGAATCAATGCATGGGCAAAGGACTGTCACATCTGTGAAAAGAAATTCAATCTTGGGACTCCAGAATCCTACGGCAAAGAGAAAAGTCAAGCTGGGAACTGCGGTCAGGCAAACCTGCCTCCCATTTTATTGCTAAATAAGATAGCTACAAAGACAAAAACAAACAAACAAACAAACAAACTACATACCTCCATCACAGTTTGCCCACAAAGAAATTCCTTGTGGGCCTAAGATCTTTACCCTAAAATGGTTCTGTTGAATTTCTCCTTGGCGATGTAAGTTGATAGCTGATCACAGCTACGAGACAAAGGACAGAACTCAAATCCATCCCTCTGCTCACCTGAGACAAATGCATATCTAATTGCTTTCTCTGCCTTGTTGTTTATGCAAAACTGCAGATTCATTAAGGCTAAGTGACTATTTCTCTACCCACCTCTCATATGTAAATTGTATATTCAGTGAAAGGCTGATCAAAGACTCTAAAGAATGCAACCATTTGTCTCTTATCTACCTATGACCTGGAAGCTCCCCAACCCCAACCCCGCGCTTTGAGTTGCCCTGCCTTTCCAGACCAAACCAGTGTACCTCGTACACATATTGATTGATGTCTCACGTCTCTCTAAATGCATAAAATCAAGCTGTGCCCCAACCATTAGGGCACACATTGTCAGGACCTCCTGAGGCTGTGTCACAGGTGCGTCCTTAACCTTGGCAAAACAAACTTTCTAAATTGATCAAGACCTGTCTCAGATAGTTTTGGTTCATACCTATAAAGGACTATATGCATATATAATGTACAACAGCAGCAGCATTTATAAGAACAATAACAGCTGTCTAGTTTAGGGTATAGGGAGATGCTGGATTAATTTCAGCTTAACTGATAGATAGCGCATGACTATTCGTTGTCAGTACCATCCATAACAAACAAAAGGAACTTTATTTCCTCAACTAAAGGTAGAGGACCCAGGATACGAAGTAGGGTAGAGTAGAAATCAGACACATTAATTTTTCTTTTTTTTTGAGACGAAGTCTCGCTCTGTCACCCAGGCTAGAGTGCAGTGGCATGATTTCAGCTCACTGCAAACTTGCCTCCCAGGTTCAAGCGATTCTTCTGCCTCAGCCTCCCTAGTAGTTGGGATTACAGGTGCTCACCACCATGCCTGTCTGATTTTTATGTATTTTTAATAGAGATGGGGTTTCACCATGTTGCCCAGGCTGGTTTTGAATGCCTGACCTCAAGTAATCCATCCGCCTCGGCCTCCCAAAGTGCTAGGATTACAGGCGTGAGCCACCATGCCTGACCCAGACACATTAATTAAAGGGGGAAAAGTTTGTAACTTCAGCTTTACCAAGCTCTAGATTTATTCTCTGCTTAATTCATCCCATAACAGTCCCAGGGAGAGTTCAACAGCAAGTTTCCAAGATGCCGCCCAAAGGAAAAAGTGGTTCTGGAAAAACAGAGAAATGGGGAGCAGTTTCTGGGAGTGACAGTCTGGCAATAAGGCTCAAGGTCCCAAAGGTGGTGGCAATGCAATAAAGGTCAGACACATTCTGTGTGAAAAACATGGCAAAATCATGGAAGCCATGGAAAAGTTAAAGCCTGGGATGAGATTCAATGAAGTGGCCGCACAATGTAGTGAAGATAAAGCCAGGCAAGGGGGTAACTTGGGTTGGATGACCAGAGGGTCCATGGTGGGACCATTTCAAGAAGTCTGTAAGTGGGATGGATAGCCTGTGTTTACAGACCCACCAGTTAAGACAAAATTTGGATATCATATTATTATGGTTGAAGGAAGAAAATAAAATCATATGAAAGACTGAAAAAAAAAAAGAGCCTCAGGAATGTGGCAGTTTTCTGCACCATGACTGACTGACCAAGATGAGATGCTTCTGAGTCTCTTATGAGTATGGAGGAGAGCTTAGGGACAGAATTCTGTTCCTAAGGAGAGTGACCCTATTTAAGTCTTTTGAGGTAGCCGTAGCACTGAATTGCTACAGGTAGCAATCTTGAGGAGCTTTTAAGTGGAGGAGTTTTCAAACTCCATGCCTCCCTGTGCCCCATTCTTTAGCTGCAAGGAAGAACAACTGTCCTTTACTACATCTTGGACAATGCCTTCTCTATGATTCTTCCTGTTTCCTTCTTCTCTCTCTCTCTCTCTCTTTTTTTTTTTTTTTTTTTTTTAAGAGACAGGGTCTTACTGTGTTGCCCAGGCTGGAGTGTAGTGGTGCAATCAGAGCTCACTGTAACCTCTAACTCCTGGGCTTATGTGATCCTCCCACCTCAGCCTCCTGAGTAGCTGGGACTACAGGCATGGCCACCTAGCCCAGCTAATCAAATTTTTTTTTTTTTTTTTGGTAGAAATGGTGTTTCATGTTGGTTTGAGACCCCAGGCTGGTCTTGAACTCCTGGTCTCAAGTTATCCTCCTGCTTCAGCCTTCCAAATTGCTGGGATTATAGGTGTAAGCCCACCACGCCCAGCCTCTGCTTACTGTTTAAATGTACCTTTCTTCAAAGTTTTGTCTTCCCATCTTTTCCTGCTCATATTCTCTTTTTGAGGGGGCTCCCCTGTATTCACCTCTAAATTTCTTGTGGGTAACACATTTCCAGTGGTCTCATAGATATCTTCACATGCATTTCTCTTCAGTAACTAAAACTTAGCACATTTAATTTAACATTCCATCCTGCATACTGTTCCTCTTGCTGTATTTACTTATCATGGCTATTGGGACTTCTACCCTTGCTTTCACTTGGGCCAGAAGCCTCAGTCATCTTCCATTGCTTGTTCTCCACTCTCTCTAAACTCCAGGGTCTCTTGACATCCAAATCGTCAATTGCCAAGTTCTGCCCTTTCTTCCTTTGGGCATTCTTCCCAGTCCAATACCTTGATTCTGCTGTAATTTAAGTGCTTTTTGACTCTTCTGGATTATTTCAGTAGCTTCATGACATCAAATTTCCAACTTCAACATTTTCTTCATTGTTGCATGAGTTATCTTTCTATTTGATACAGGTCAGATAGTTTTATCCCCTCAGAATCGTCAGTGGCTCCTTGTTGCCCAAGGTACCTGGTTCAGTTCCTGGCTGGGACCTTACAACCCTCTAGGATTTAGTCTCAACCTACCTTATGCCTTCCTTATATACCATGCTGGTCACTGCCCCATGCTGGCCACACTGCACTACTCGCCGTTCACTGAATATGCCATTTATCCCTCCATGTTTTTGCTTATGCTGTCCATGGACTCACTTCCATTAGGACCCACCTCTCTACCTTTCCCTGTGCCACCTAGTTAGAACTAATCATTCCCTACTTTGTCTTTCTGTATTTTGAACTTTGTCTTTCTGTATTTTCTGTATTCTATGTTTCTATATTTTACTTACTTTTCTATTCTAGTATACCTCTTCTCAGAAGTACTACAAGCTTTCTATTATAGTTAATTGCCTTCCCTCCAGATTGTAAGCTCCTTGAGGGTGCACTGAATTTTATTCCTTTCTGTATTCCTGTAACATTGACCACACAGAGCTTTACACATGTAAGTTTCCAATAAATGTCAATGAATGAATGGATACTATTCATATCACACAATGTGCGTAATCGGGAGGCTGTCTCATATCTTTTTGAAGTATGTCTCATAGCTTCAAAATTTCTGATCTTTCTTCACCATAGCTAAAAGTTCAAAAGAAAATCACCTAGTTACTGGAGAAGTATCCTACAGACCATCTTTGATAGAAATGCGGCTACACTCTTGTTCCATTTTGCTCCTGTGGTTTTGTCTCATGGCGCTGACTTGAAATTTCAGTTGGAAACTTGAAATGAAACCAAAATAGTTTCTTCTGTGTCACCCAATAATAAGGCTTTCTAAACCCTTCATTTTCACTCAAACATTTCTCTTGAAAATCAACTCTGCTACAAAGTGGGGCTAATTCAACTGCCACCCATGCAGATGTAGTTGTGAGGATGAATTTAAGTGGGACATTTTAGACTCTCCAATATGTCAACAAGTTAAGAGTTTCATTCATTTAAAAAATGTAGATAAACGCAGCTGCATCTGGCAATATGGACAATAAAAGTGAGATCGTGGTGCTAAACCAAGTGAGAAGATGCTCCAAACTGAGGGAGATACCCAGCTTTGAAGATAATTTAAGAAGCATTAATAAATATATTTAGAAAACTCATGCAGCCAAACCCCTACCTCCAGCTCATCTTTTTTTACTCTGTAAGCTGGCAGAATTCATAATGACAGATTAAGAACAACAAATAAAGAACTGGCTGCTTGCCAAAAACAAATAAGTAGTGAGAAAAGGAAGTCACATGCATTAAACTTGCATGTTGGAATTCTCCATTATTGTACTTAAAATAATTATACAATTTCATACTGAAAATGATTATACAATTTCATACTTAAAATGATTATACAGTTTCATATTTCTCATTAGAATAGTTTTATTGAATTAAACAGTGTTCAACTTTCAAAAACTAGGCTTCCAGAAATCAGCTTGCAAGTTTGTTTGCTTAAAGATAGAATGCATTTTCTCATAAAAATAGTATTATTAATGCAGGTGGGTACCCAAGCTAGTCCACTAAAGTCATTCATTCTCATTTATATTGATGCCATATCAGGCATTTACAAGAAAAAATTTAGCAAAAATTTCCATTGCCATATTAGCATTTATGAAAGTAATTTAATCTCCCATCTCTGAAATTTATTAAGAAAGGTTTTCATTTTTACTAAATGGTGAATGAAAAGCACAGTGGAAAGCAGATTTAATTAAGGGCTGAAAATGAGTACCGTGGTGGAGATTCCAAAGGGAAATTTGGGCCATTTCCAGGACCTTCTAATTTGGTGCTGGCTCTTTATGATATTAAATCTCACTTTCAAATTTATGGCTTTTCTTTTTCCTCATATGGATATATCACTGGCACTACTTAGGCTGATCATTCATGATTAGGGTCATTTTTCCTTGGCTTACAAATGGAAGAAGAAGGGGACAAAACAGTACATTTTCTTCTGAGATAATTGAGCAAAAGTTAGATAAGAGGTAAGAGGGAGAAAAGGCCCTTAAAAAGGATTTGCGTGCATATGAAAAATGAATTTCCCATAGTGGTTACTCTGAACTGAGTCAGCAAAAATGCATGATTTCCTTAAAGAAGAAAAAAGCTATTCATTAGATTTGAGAGCTCTTTGCAGTCCCAGGTCATGCTATTGCTTCTCAATGGGTAGAGGCTACCAGAGGAACAAGCACAGAAAGAGCTCTATATGCAACTGGCTATTCTTTTTTAGAGGAGAATCACAAATTCGGTGTTTATAAGCTTTGCAATTCCTGGCACTTTCTCATTAACTAATTTTGTGAGCACAATTATGATTTATTTCTCTTTCATTTTCTATACACAGCAAATGACTGTATCTTATTTTTAAAAAATCTTAATGTCTCTCTCTCACTCTTTGTACCATCACCTCCAATGTACTCCAAAACTCATGACCCCTCCAATTCAACTTGCTACTGCTGTTTAGATAAAACCTTTCAGAATCTTCCCCAGCCAAGACAAGTTCAGTGGCTTCCAATTTTCTTCACATGTTGAAACTTTTCTGCCAGATGTTCAGGGCATCCATAGAATGGCTTCACACTTCCCAGTCAAGCCCACACCTCCTCTACTTCCTATCAGATGCCTCTGCTCTGGTTTGGCCAGAATCTTTCCTATTGTCTGAAAATGCCACAACCATTCCAGCTTCTGTGCATCATCAACTCATGTTTTCCTTCTTAAAATTCATTCTTTTTCCATCTATTTGTAGGAAGCAACGTTTGGGGTGTCTATTCTTCTGAATGATAATTTTGGGCACATGAAGCCCTAGCAACCATTTTGTACTATGTGACCCTGCTTTCTTAGCCACACTTGACTAGACTAACAGAGTGCCTATGACCTAAAATGGAGTGATCAAATTCTCTTCCCTAAGAATTTGGAAATGGAACTGAAAACCCGTGTGGGTGTCTGGAGATGAACATGTGACTTAGGAACTGTGGGTCAGCCACATTCTATTTTGTGGAAGAGAAACTATGGCAGCCTAAGGGAAAGTGAGAGTATGTAACAGTTAGGGTTTTGGGTAGAAAACAGCAGAAACCACTTCTAGGTAACTTAGCAGAAAATATTTACTCTAAGGATGTTATGTAGCTCATAGGATCAATGACAAGGCTAGGGAACCAGATTTGGAAAATGGACCGAGAGAGACTAGGCAGTCCAAAGACAGCCAAGGTGTCTTCCTAGGAAGAGCCCAGTTAGAATACCACTGTAAGCACCACTCTTGCCTCTTCTCGTCGTCCACTCCTCCATATAGTAGCTCCAGTGATCTTCCTAAAATTTGACTCAGATTATGATACTCTCCTGCTATTATATAATAATTTGTCTGGTCTTTGTCTCAGTTCCTGGCATGGAGGCTCTAATATCATTGGAATTTCCCAAGTGATAAGAGTGTCTTTGTTATCGTGCTGGCTCTTGATCATTTATGCTAATGAGGTGACTCATGCTAGGCCCCTAGACAGCTTCTGCGAATGAGATGATTCAGGATGGCGGTAGACTGAGCCAGAAAGACCAACCATGAGATCAGAGGGTTGGAGCTTTGAGCCATGTGATATCGGCCTGATCTCCAGAGAAGGGAAGGAGGCTGGACATCGAGTTTAATCATGTGGGCCAACAATTCATTCAAACATGCCTGGGTAATGAAATCCTAATAGAAACTCGACACGAAGTTTAGTGGAGCTTCCTGGTTGGTGCTGGGAGGATGACATGCCCTGATTCTGTGGGGAAAGAGGGCACAGCTCTATGTGTGGGACCCTTCCAGATCTCTTTGTTTAATTGGTTCTGATTTGTATCCTTTAACATAAAACTGTAATTATCAGTCTTCTCCTGTGTACTTTAGTTCATGGGAGTTCTGTGAGTCATTCTAACAATAACAAACCTGAGGGAGCCATGAAAAATCTTAGAATCTGTAGCTAGTTGGTCAGAAGTGTGGGTGGTCTGAAGACCCTCAAACTTGGCAGCTGGTGTCTAAACAGGGACAGTGTTGTAGGAGACCGTGCCCTTTGGCTTGTGAAGTCAGTGCTGGCTCTGGGTGGTTAGTGTCAGAATTGCATTGCATTACACCACCTGCTTAGCACTTCCAAATAGTTTTTATTAGACCAGAATAAAACAACTGTTCACAATAGCCTGCAGTGACCTTGCTAGACCAGCTTCCTGCCTGTCTCCCCGGACTAATCTCCCTCTACAGTCCTCCATATTCACTGCCTTCCGGGATGACCTTTCTTCTGTCCCTCATACACACCAAGCTGACTCCATTTCAGTGCCTTGCACTTGCTCTTCCCTTTGCTTAGAGTACCTTTCTTCCAGATATTGGTGTGGACTTCTTTGAGGGTAGAAGCACTGTTGGCCTTGTTTACCTTTATACCCAAGACCTACAGCAGTAACTTGATTGGTTGATTGATTATACACTCATAGGTCACATTGATTATACACTCATAGGTCTCTTATGTGACCTGTTAATTATAATTCTGGTGAGTCTGTTAATTATAATTCTGCAACCTACAGGATCAGATTATAGGTCTTTTTAGCTAAATTGGCTCTTTGGCATTTAAGAGATAAGAGGCTCTTTTGGTGCTATCAAAGCTTTTTGGTTCTTGGACCGTGGCATTAGCTGGGATATTTAAGCCCCAAGGTTGTAGTTTTCTTTCTGTGAACTCACCAGTGCATTCAGAAACAGCCAGTTCATTCAGTCTTTATATTTATTGCTCCCTCCAAAATGGTCAGTTGCAACCACCACTTGGTCTCCATAGAGAGAAGGAAGCCTTGCCTTCCATATGCACTTCATCTCAGGCAGCCAGCAGTGTTCATTTAACTAACCATTTGCTGCAGCATCCCATGGACTACCAGTATCTTATTTTCCACTTGCATTGAGGTCATCATCTCATGCAAGCCAACTCAGATAACCAATCCCAAATCCTAACTTCGAGTCAGTTTTCTGGAGCTATTTTTAGAATATTTTGTTTATTCAGGGAAGCAAAACTACTCTAGGTTTTTAAAATAGGGAGTTCAATTCAGGAAATTGGTAACAGAGGTCTTGGAAAGGTGGGAGAACAAAGAGGGAGACAAAATGACTCAAAGATTGGTAATTTTAGGATGCCACTCCACCTCTAGGGCTGAGTGCACAGTAGCAAACACGGTGTTACCCAGAGCCCATGACTGCTGTGCTGCTGAGGCTACTGCTGGAACTTGACTGCCCAAGCAGGAACCCAAGAGCTCTCAGTTCCTCTCGGCACTTCTGCCACCACCACCGTTATTGCCTTTGTCAGTGCTATCACTGCTGCTGCTGCTATTGCTACTGTCACTGCTAGAATCAAGAAAAAACATGGCTTTTCCCTGCCTCCTACTTTCCAGTATCCTGCCAGTGCCTCCCATGAGCATAATCAGTTGGCAGGAGAGTCTAGAAAACGTAGTCGTTAGGCTTCTGGCCCTGGTGGTGGGGAGGAAGTAGAGGGGGACGAGTGTTAGCTGAGAGACCATGGATTCCATGTGACACAGACTCAGAGGCCCTCCCCAGGCAAGCCTTCTTTGCCACCCAGACCAGAGCAGATCACACTGAGCTCACTCTCAAAATTGTTGGCCCTTTCTCCTCATAGAACTTCCTACAGTTTGCGATTGCATATTGCAGTGTGTATGTACAAGTGTATGTGTGCATCTCCTGTGTGTGCAGAAGCTCCCTGAAGGCAGGACTGCGTAGGTTTTGTTCCCCACCATATCTGTAGCCCCTGCACATGGTGGACACTCAAATGTGTGTGGAACCAATGAACAGCTTCAAACAGCTCTGCCTTTCTGCCCATCCTTCACTCTTGTCTCTTCTCTCATCTTAATTCAGTCCCTTTCTATTATAACATTCAGATTCTGCAGTGAACTGTGACACTTAGAGTGAGAAACAAGCTTTTAGATGAGTTCTCATTACCTTTAAAAAATACGTATTTCACAACAGTATCAATTAGGCTACCCAAATTCCAGAGCATTCCAGTCCTTTCAGACTTCCTGCCCTTCAGGGTGAATGTGCAAGTCTGTGTGTCCCTCCTCTTTCCAGGTCACATTAAGCTTAGGTGTCAGGTTGGAAAACTAGGTGGCATAGGAAGGATGTGCAGGCAGTGGCTGCAAGAACAAATATCGTGAAGATCCTGGCCGGGGAGGAAGGGGCACGAAGGAGGGGCTTTATGTGAATAAAGAGGCTGGGTCAGGGCCTTGAGGCTTTCGACAAAGTGTGATACAGAGGGTGATTTCCCCAAATCAGCTGGAACGTCAGGCCTCCAGTCACTATTTGGCTTTTGCAACATTAAAAATGACTACACTGGGGCTGCTGTAACAAAATACCACAGACTGGGTATACTGTCCCAGGGTGTAGACACAGGGTGTATGCCCCCTGTGAAATTAGGTGTAGTATCTCCCTTGGATACTACAAATAATGTCCCAGGGTGTACATACAGGGAATATACCCCCTGTGATATTAGGAAAAGTATCTCCCTTGGATACTAGGAATAATGCCAAGGCAGACACATGGAGTGTACATGCACTGTGATATTAGGAGTAGTATCTCCCCTGGACACTACAAATAATGTCCCAGGGTGAATACACAGGGTGTACACCCACTGTGATATTAGGTGCACTATCTCCCTTGGATACTGTGGTGAATAATGTACCATGGTGTACATAAAGGGTGTACACAAAGAATGTATACCTATTGTGTATTAGTTGTAGTATCTCCCTTGAGTACCACGAATAATGTTCCAGGGTATACACACAGGGGGGTACACAAATCATGCTATTAGGAGTAATATATTTCCCTTAGATATATCTATAATATCCAGGTTGTTTTCTGCCATCCTTGCTTGGTGATGCTACTTAGCTTGAAAGATGCAGATGGGGTTTCTTCCCTGGCAAGAATTCCTCAATGCTTACTCTCACAACCCAATCTCACTGGGAGACTGCTGGTGCGATGTTGCCATATTGTGAGTTCAGCTCAAGGTTCAGGGACCCGGCTGGTTCACCAAATTTCATTCCCTTTAGATCGTGGGCATTCCTTCAGGCTGTTACTGCCCTATGCTTCCTATTGTGCTCCTGCTATAGCCCGCTGTGGAAAATCTGCTCTGCTCCCCCCTGAGAATTAACACTGCAAACAGTTTGACATGCACTCTTCCAGTCTTCTGTGAGTTTACACATGTGGTATAAACAAGAGTGGAATTTGAGTGTTTCTTTTTTTTATACAAGTGAGTTTATACTACAAATTCTTAGTCTTTATTTTTCCCTTCCCCCTTCCCTTCCCTCCCTTCCCCTCCCCTCCCCTCCCTTCCTCTCTCCCTCCCTCCTTCCTTCCCTCCCTTCCTCTCTCCTTCCCTCCCTTCCTCTCTCCCTCCCTCCTTCCTTCCCTCCCTTCCTCTCTCCTTCCCTCCCTCCGTCTCCCGCTACACTCAGCCAAACAGATGTTTATAGACAGTTATCTTGATCCTCTGTGGATCTATAAAACAGAAAATTTGCATTCAAATACTTTGTACCTCTGTAGAACAAATCCATTTGCTGCAGATCAACCACTCAGTTTGTTGAAGATTCATTCTTCATTCACTACATAGCTTTGTACAAATTCTCTTTTCATCACCATAGGCATAAATAATCTACCACCGGGGTGCTGGAAAATGATTTTTAGAACCAACATGGAGAAAGGGGCACCATTCTAAACATATGCCTGTGCCCTAGATTTCTATTAATAGCTCAACTGCTCAACTCAACTCCTGTCTGGCCCCTGACCCTGAACTCCTGCTTGGCTTCTGCCGAGTATGCCCTGAACTTGTGCAGGAGGAAACTTGAAGAAGCATCTACTTTTGCACACACTCACCTTGGAAAGACATAAAAATGATTAAACAGTAAGGCTGTGGGGTGGCATTCTCTTGGCAGATCCAAGTTTCTGTGAACAACTAACATTTATTCAACATTTACTGTGTGCCAGAAACAGTTATAAGTGCTTTACATGTACAGTCACCCCTCTGTATCCATGGATTTCACATCAACGGATTCAACCCACTGAGGACTGAAGATATATGTATTTTTAAATGGATGGTTGCATCTGTACTGAACATATACAGACATTTTTTTCTTGTCATTATTCCCTAAACAATATAGTATAATAACAATTTTTGTTGTTTTGAGTCAGGGTCTTGTTCTGTCACCCAGACTGAAGTGCAGTGGGAGGAGCATGACTTAGTGAAGGCTTGACTTCCAGGTTTAAGTAATCCTCCCACCTCAGCCTCCTGAGTAGGTGGAACTACAGTTGCATGCCACCATGCCCAGATAATTAATTTTTTTTTTTTTTTTAGAGATGGGGTCTCACTATGTTGCCTAAGCTGGTCTTGAACTCCTGGGCTCAAGTGATCCTCCTGCCTCGACCTCCCAAAGTGTTGGGATTACTGGCGTGAGTCACTGTGTTTGATCTAATGTAACAACTATTTACATAGCACGTACATTGTATTAGGTATTATAAATAATCTGGAGATGATTTAAAGTATATGGGAGGATGTGAATAGGTTATATGCGAATATACAGCACAATTTTATTTGTATCAGGGACTTGAGCATCCATGGGTTTTGGTATTTGTGGGGGGTGATAGGGGAGGTGGTAGTGTCCTGGAATCAATCCCCCATGGATACTGTGGGGTGATTGTATTAGCTCAGTTAGTTCTCCCAACCTTTCGAAGTGGGTTCATTAATCTCCATCCTTCACACATAAGGAAAATGAGGCTCAGAAAGGTCGAGCCGCTTGCGCCAGGACACACAGCTAAGTGTGGAGTGAGGATTTGAACTGCGGCAGTCAGACTTCAGCTCCTGTGCTCTCACAGAAAACGTTGCCTGTAAATGCAATGAAGATTCAGTGAGGACCATCCACATCTCAGGCATTGTGTGAAAAACTTGGATTCATTGATGGCTGTAATGGCCCTTCTTCCCTTGTTCAGGAGGACACTGTTTAAGGATTATAGGAACTCGTCCTTTTAGAGGCTCCCACCCTGCACAATTTAAACAAAATGCTGTTACTAAATGTAACTTTTTCTTCTGTAAGTATTTCGGAAGACTTTTCACAAATAATAATTTTGCCTTTGAAATGATCAGGCTGTGAACAACTTCTTTAATTTTCAATTCCTGCGATTTCTCACTCACACTTGGAATTGTTGTGAGGTTAGGAAGCCTAACCTACAGATTGTTTTCAAATGTAATGAAATACTTATGAATATTAATTTAACAAATGAGATTCACATAATGTTACTTTTGGTAGAGATTTAATTAAAAGTTATTGATTATGAATTAGCAATGTTCCTTTCAGAGTTTTGAGCTAATCCTTTTTTTTCTCAGTCTCAAACCTTTCCCTTGCCCTTGACTGACTTGAAGGTCCCACACTGTGGCTGTGGGACCTAGAGAATGAAATGCCATGATCCCAGCCATCCACCGTGGTTCCTTGTTTCCTACAGCTGACCCTAAGTAGGCAGAATATTGACTCCCCACCAGGTAGATGGTTGTAAGGACCTTCCTGCCCAGCCAACTTTACTCACTGGCTGCTGGGGTCTTTTATAGGGGGAGCTGAGTGAAGACTTATGGGGAAGGGTCGTACATTACAGTTGGCATGGTATATCGATGTCCAAAAGTGCTCTTATTTAGTTGTTTCAATTCATTGTCTGCAGGCATGGGACATCCAATTTGCTTCCTGGGATCACAAAGAATCTGTCATACCTATAGCTTGGTTTTCCTGTCTTTTTAAAAAATTATCAGTTGGTCTTGCTTGGTGTTGGTGTCTGTCTATTTCACATATGGTCTACCAGGTAATCTGGAATAGCATAGTTAAGAATCGGCTCGGATTCTCATCCTGTCTGTGGTACTTAGTGTATGACCTTAGGCAAACCACTTAATTTCTCTAAGCCTCCATTTCTAGTTTGTAAAATAATTATAATAATAGTATCCACTTCATAGATTCTATTCCAAACTGGCTGGCTTTGTGTTCTTCGGAGCTGGCAGCTGTCTAAACCTTACTTTCTTTCACAGATTCCCTCAAACACTTTTGCTGGACCCTCTAGGCCAGCAGTTCCCAACCTTTTTGGTACCAGGGACTGGTTTCATGGAAGACAATGTTTCCACATATGGGGCAGGGTGTATGGTTTCAGAATGAAACTGTTCCACCTCGGCTCATCAGGCATTAGATTCTCATAAGGAATGTACAACCCAGATCCCTCACATGTGCAGTTCACGAAAGGGTTCATGCTTCTGTGAGAATCTAATGCTGCCACTGATCTGACAGGAGGTGGAGCTCAAGCGGTAGTGCTTGCTCACCCACTGCTCACCCCCTGCTGTGTGGCCTGGTTCCTAACAGGCCACGGAGAGGTACCAGTCGGTGGCCCACAGGTTGGGGACCCTTGCTCTGGGCAGCAGCTCCCTGGTATGGAATTGCTCTCTAGATCTTGTGTCCCAAAGACAGCCCTCCCCTCTGTTGTTTCACTATCTCAGGTGTGAGCCTGAGGAACCCGTGGACCATAAGGAGCACATCTCAGGCTATCTGAGCAGCCTTGGTGCAGGCTTGAAGAGAGAGGAAAGCACTCTCCAGTCTCCCCTCTTTTTTATTTTTGAGGCACGGTCTCACTCTGTCACCCAGCCTGGAGTGTAGAGGGTGCAATCGCAGCTCACTGCAGCCTCCAATTCTCAGGCTCAAGAGATCCTCCCACCTTAGCCTCTTGAGTAGCCAGGACCACAGGCATGCATCACCATGCCTGGCTACTTATTTTTATTTATTTATTTATTTTCTTAGAGACAGGGTGTTGCTATGTTCACGCTGGTCTCAAACTCCTGGGCTCAAGCAGTCCTCCCACCTCAGCCTCCCAAAGTGCTAGGAATACAGATGTGAGCCACTGCACCCAGCCCACTCTCCCCTCTTTGAAGGAGTCTCACAACAGTGCTTTCTTCAAAGAAAACCCCCTCACAAAATCCTCTCTCTTGTCTTTACTCTCTTGAGGTGGAGTTGAGGGATTTAAGAGTTCTCAGCCAGTTCTTAACTGTCTACTTTGAGGATTCCTTCAGTGGGATATGTTCATACTCACTTTGGTATCTGGTACCTTTCACATCTTAGCGTTTCCACCCTGGTACATGCACATAATCCTATTCAGTCCTTACCACAGTCATCTGTAGAAAGTGCTATATCATTATCCCCATTTTACAGATAAAGAAAAAAACTTAGAAAAGTTAAGTGACTTGTTCATGGTCTCACTGCTAAGAGGAAAAGTCAGGGTGAGAACCCAATTTGGTGACTTCAAAGAACCATTCAAACTGCTCAGAAATATGTGGGTCCATTATTTGGGCTGGACTCAGCTGGACAGTTCTTCTGCCAGTCTTGCCTGGAGTCACTCATGTGGCTGTAGTCATCTGATGGCTAGATTGGTGTCGATGATGTAAGATGGCCCCACTCACATGCCTGATAACTGGTGCTGGCTATCAGCTGGACTGCTTTCTTCATGTGTTCTTCTATCTTCAAGGAGGCCAGACTCAGCTTCCCCACATGGTGGTCTTAGGGTTCCAAGAGGACTAGAGCAACATTTGCAAATGTCTTGAGGTCTAGGCTTAGAAGTACCAAAGTGTCATTTTCACAATATTCTATTGGTCAAAGCAAGTCCCAGGCCTGCTTAGATTCAAGGGGTGGTGAACAATGGTGTACCAAGCAGAGAAATGATTGGCAGTGGGAGAACAACTCCTGGGTGCAGACAGTTAGAGTGTGCATTTTTCTGTAGAGAATTGTAAAGCAATAAGAAAACTAACTAAAAGCTGGTTGCTTCTTATTTTAATATCACCTTGTGCTAGCAATTCTAAGCCATGCAATAAAATTCTCTTCCCCACTGGAGCAAACTGCTCCCACCACTCCTCCTCCTTAGTCAGTCCTTGGTGGGGAAAAAGACCCCACCCCTTGATGGGAGTGGTGACAAAGTCACATTGCAAAGGGGCACATGCACTGGGTTGGGAAGAATTATTGCAGCCTACTTTGTAAGCAGCCACAGGGGAGAGATGTTGGGAGAGAGACTGTGAAATGAGGACACCGTTTGCTACTTCACATTTTCATTTAGACCTAATGCTGCAACATCTGAAAGACGCCAGTATCATTTTCAGCTTTTTAAAGTTAGCCAATTATATTGATGTGAATTAGTAAAATAATTAATAAATGGTAACATTTGCCTGTCGTTTTAATTAAGAAATAAATGTATATGAGTGAAAAAGTGCCTGCCAGCTTACCCATTAATTATCAGGGTACTTAAAAGCACCCTTTGTAAGCTGGAACCTAAAGTACGCTGATAAAATTAGTCCTCAATCATCTTTTGCCAACATATGAGTCACAGTGTTTCATCTTTCCTTGCAATTCAAACTGCCAGCCAGGTGAAGGTAAGGGAACCTGTACCTGCTAGGAAGAGGCAGAGTCATTTCTACTCTTTCTATACAGTTTGGGTTCTAGGCAGACAGTTTTACTTCAGAGGATGTTTCTATTAATAATATCTTCTGTTTCCCACTTCTTTTGTTTTAAAAAATTATGAATATGCTTTATCATGTGATGAAATTAACTTATTTGTGATTAGTGTTCTGTGTTTTGCTGGGGTTGTCACTTATTCTCTGTTAGACCAAGCTTTTAGGTCTTATTCTGTCACCCAGGCTGGAATGCAGTGACCCAATCATAGCTCATTATAACCTCATACTCATGAGCTCAAGGGATTCTCCTGCCTTAGCCTTCCAAGTAGTTAGAACTGCAGGCACGTGTCACCATGGCTGGCTAGTTTTTTTATTTTAAAACATTTTGTAGAGATGGGGTCACACTATGTTGTCCAGGCTGATCTCAAACTCCTAACCTCAAGCAGTACTCCCACCTTGGTCTCCCAATGTGCTGGGATTATAGGCATGAGCCACTGCATCTGTAATTTTTTTTTTTAAGAATTCCTTTTACAAAACATTGAGAAACATAACACAATTAAGATAAATGCATAAAATATGTTAGTAAGGTATTTTGAATTATTATAAAGCAAACACTTGGGTCAAAAATAGTCTATTGCCAGGTTTCCAGTAGACCCTGCATACCCCTTCCCAGTTATACAATTTTCCTCTCCCTAAAGGTAACTGCTATCCTGGCCTTCATGGTTATCATGTCCTTGCATTCTTTCCAATAGTTTTGCCACCTAAGTATGAATCCCTAAATATGATATTTTAGTTTCACTTATTTTTGAACTTTATATATTTATAACCTTATATAATCATAAAGTATGTGTCACTCAGCATTGTATTTGTGAAGTTTATCTACATTGTTGGGTGTAGTTTTGATGCATTAATTTTCACTATGGTATGCCGTGGAATGAATATGACCACAGTTTTACTGTTGGACGTTTGCTTCATATTAATAATAGTGAGTAATGCTGCTGTGAACATTCTTAGGCATGGCTTTTCATGCGTATATCCTATATTATGTAAAACCACGTCTAGGCACTTTCAAACCTAGGAGTGGAATTTCTGGGTCACAGGGTGAGCGATATCAAGTAGTAGATCTTGCAAACAGTTTTCCAAAGTGGTGGAATCATTTTACACACTCTTCAGTAGCACATAGGAACTTATGTTGCTCCTCATTCTTTTCAGCACTTTGTGTTATCTTTTAATCAAGACTCTCCAACCCCTGGTACCAGTCTGTGGCCTGTTAGGAACCGGGCCCCACAGCAGGAGGCAAGCAGTGGGTAAGCAAGCTTCATCTGCATTTAGAGCTGCTCCCCATTGCTTGCATTAAGGCCTGAGCTCCACCTCCTCGCAGATCAGCGGTGGCATTAGATTCTTATAGGAGCATGAACCCTATTGTGAACTGTGTATGTGAGAGATCTAGGTTACATGCTCCTTTCAAGAATCTAAGCCAGGCACAGTGGCTCACATCTGTAATCCCAGCACTTTGGGAAGCCCAGGTGGGCGGATCACCTGAGGTCGGGAGTTAAAGACCAGCCTGACCAACATAGAGAAACCCCATCTCTACTAAAAATACAAAATTAGCTGGGCATGGTGGTGAATGCCTGTAATCTCAGCTACTCAGGAAGCTGAGGCAGGAGAATTGCTTGAACCTGGGAGGTGGAAGTTGCAGCGAACTGAGATCCTGCCATTGCACTCCAGCCTGGCAACAGGAGTGAAACTCTATCTCAAGAAAAAAAAGAAAAAAAGAATCTAATGCCTGATGATCTGTCATTGTTTCCCATTACCCCCATATGGGACCAAATAGTTGCAGGAAAACAAGCTCAGGGCTCCCACAGATCTACGTTATGGTGAGCTGTATAATTCTTTCATCATATATTACAATGTAATAATAATAGAAATAAAGTGCACAATACACATAATGCGCTTGTCATCCTGAAACTATTCCCTCAACTGCCCGATCCTGGGTCTGTGGAAAAATTGTCTTTCATGGAACTGATCCCTGGTGCCAAAAAGTTTGGAGACTGTTGTTTTCGATGTTAACCATTCAGGTATGTGTTGAATGTATCTCATTGTGGTTTCAATTTGCATTTCCCTTGTGATTAATGATATTTGGCACCTGAATATGTGTGTTTACTGGCCATTTTCATGGCCTCTTTTGTAGAACACCAGTTTGAATTTCTTACCCTTTGTTCTACTGGATTCTCTGTTATTTCATTTTTGATTAACTTTTAGCGGTTTTTATGAGAGTCTGGTTATGAGCCTCTTCTTGGTTATATGTATTAAAATGACACTCTCCCACTCTTGTTTGTCTTTTCATTCTTCTGCTTATCAAAACAGAAGTTCTTAATTTTGGCAAATAAAAATTCTTGACTTTAATGCATTCTAGTGCATCTCTCTTTTCCTTTATGGTTTACAGGCTTCCTTTCTCAGTCATGAATTCTACTATATGTAATTTTCTAAAAGCTTTATTGTTTCATACTTCAATCTACAATCTACCTGGAGCTGATTTTTGTGAGTGGTGTGAGAGGGACTCAAGTGTCAGTTTTTGCCTTTGTCTATCCATTTCACTTAGTACTTGAGAAGCTATCTTTTTCTCATTGCTCTGATCTTTATGCTGGGGCCACACTTTCCCTGAGCTGCCCCTGTCCCTCATTGACATGTTGAAGGTACTAAAGCTGGACCAATTCTGCTTGATGTGGGCTCTTCTAATGGGAACTTGTGCTTGGATGCTACCCATCAGCCAAACCAGACTTTCTTGGAATGGCAGATTGGTCTGAGGCTTTTCCTACTGGTCTTCTTTCCCTCCCGTCATGATGTCAGACAGGTGTGGTCTGAAGGCTCCCCCTGCCTAAGCATGCTCTCTCCTCCTCTATCCTCCCCAAGTATCTCCCCCAACAAATATCTTGCATGTCTTGCTCATCTTGACATCTGCTAATTGGCTGACCTGAATTGACATAGAGTGTGTAGATCCTAGAATAAGAGAGTCATGCTTCAGTGTCAATGGGACAAAGGGCTGGGCTAAGTTTGGGGCAAAAGAGAATGGATATGGAGAATGGATTGAAGGACTTTCTCAAAGAAGAGTGGATGGAAACTTGTGCCCGACAATGTAGAAGGCAAGGGAGGGGGTGGAGTTGAAGACAATTCTAACATTGAGACTCAATCACCATGTCACTGAAAAGGAACTCATTTGAGGGAA
This sequence comes from Cacajao melanocephalus, assembly GCA_963573385.1. Lineage (NCBI taxonomy): Eukaryota > Metazoa > Chordata > Mammalia > Primates > Pitheciidae > Cacajao > Cacajao melanocephalus. The sequence goes on from CAUYLG010042335.1 coordinate 24,597, forward strand.
CTATTATGACAAGATTTCTATGCTAATTAAGGAGTTTTGTGGAAATAATTTAATAACAATGTTGTTACTTTTGTATTGGGCTTCAACAGTTTACTAGATGAATTTATACATCATCTCATTTACTCTTTAACAGGACTTTAGAATACAAGGGAAAAGGGAAGTACTTAAAGGAGGTTCTACTTGACTCTCCCTGGGGTCTTCACTGCTGACCCTTCCACTCCAGACTCCTCTTCACTTCTGTTTCCAAGGGATGAAATCACTCAATCACTCAAGTTAGGCTATCTGCAGTCAAGATAAAAGGTCAGGCTGATGTTAGCATGTGGTGAGATGGTGTGTGGTGAAAGAGATTTTAGGCCTTGTGAAGGCTGAAAAATGGGGGTTTAGGGGAGAAGGGTCTGGTATATATATTGATTTGGCTGGGGACAGCTTATTTTGTAATACTTAGGGATGGTGACTGATACAGTTTGGATATTTGTTCTTCCAAATCTCATGTTGAAATTTGATCCCCAGTGTTGGAGATGGGGCCTAATGGGAGGTGTTTGGGTCATGGGGGCAGATCCCTCGAGAATGGCTTGGTGCCCTCTCCATCCTAATAAGTGAGTGCTCACTCTTCTAGTTCACATGAGAGTGGTTGTCAAAAGAGCATGACATTCCTTCCCTCCCCTCACTCTCTGTCTCCTGCCCCCTCCCTCACCATGTGGCGCACTGCTCTCCTTTCTCTTCCACTGCAGCTGAAGCTTCTTGAGGTCCTCACCAGGAGCAGATGCCGGCGCCATGCTTCTTGTATGGACGGCAGAACCATGAGCCAAGTAAACCTCTTCTGTTTAGAAATTACCCAGTCTCAGGTATTCCTTTATAGCAACACAAAATGAACTAATATAGTCACCCCACAGGGCGGTGAAGTGTTGATTTTTGGGGGGTCATGCATGAATTATATCACTGTCAGAGAAGGGGAGAGAAGGACAATAGAAAGCAGAGAGTTGTAGAGAAGGAATGATCATTGTGGGTGGGTTGGCAGAAGAAGGACAATACGAAATTTGAAATATTTTAGATGCTGTGTGTGTGTGTGTGTGTGTGTGTGTGTGTGTGTGTGTGTATGTGTGTATTCTAGCCTCAGGGAGAGTAAGAAAAGAGAATTTGGTGGTGGGAAGAGAAGAGTGAAAGAGATGTTGGAATCAGAAAGATTCTAAAGAACTTTAGGGTACTTAAGATTGGCAGCCATTAATGTAGGCTCCATCAGCTAGCCAGTATTAAGCATCTCCTGTGGCTGCTGTTCACTACCGATGGGACAGATGTTGTGTCTTAGGGAAGGGAGCCAGACTTGGAAGCTCCTTCTATTCTAGGATTGGACAGACAGGTATTTATTTAAAAGAACCAGATGGTTCAAAGGAGTTTCTAATTTTATACTGTTGGGCATCAGGTTTCAAACTAAATTTGGGCTCTGCCTTCCAGCTTTCCTGTTGGCCCTGGATTGAGAATAGCCTCCTGTTTTACCAGCCATCTGGTCCCTCCAGATCTCTGCTGCTGAGTGACATCTCCAAATGTCTCCCCGCAGAGAGGACAGAATCTTAAACAAAATCTATAGGGCAAATATACATTGTTCTAATAGGTGAGCTCCTGGAGAGGAATAGGTCCCCGTGTTGAAAGGACCCATGTGATGTGAGTCACACTTGCGTTTGATTTGATAAGTGGCTTCTTGAGCAGTCACATGTTGAGGTGTTCTGTATACTGGATAGTCCATGCCTGTGCTTCTAGATCTTTGATTTTCTAGGATTTCCTTTTCTAAATAATCAGGCTCTTGTGCTAATAATTCATCACTTAGTATCAATAACTGTTCATAAATGCCCGCTGTGTGCTAGATATTGCTGGCACATATACCTCTGGTCTTCTAAAATGACAAAGAATAGAGAATGATTTAACTCTAACCATGACATTAATCTTTTGAGGACAATAATCCATTATTATTTTCAGCAGGACCATCTCTGGACGGAAGAGGCTAAAGCCATCCCCAGGGCTTGATTTGTCTGCAGTGCAAGACAAGCAGCACTGTGAAGTCTGTTTGCTTCCTATTCTCAACCCCTCCCACTGGCAACCCAGCATTTTTATCAGGTCAAAGTGAATGACAAGGGCTACCTTGAAGAGGATGAGGAGTCACACAATGCATCCATGTGACCAGGAGGGCTGACTAGACTTGGATGGAGGTGTTACCACTTGGTTTGGTGAAGTCTGGGGTTTACAGACTTTGGGCGCGTGTGTGAGCCTCAGGCCCTTCCTTCTAAGCAGCAGATGGCAGAGCCACCTTAATGTACTCTGCCAGCTGCCTGGTCCATGTGCCTGGGTGGGATTGTCCTGCTCTGCCTTCCACAAGGTTGGCTTTGTCTGCCAGAAAGAATAATCATAACTGAAACAAATGTGTAACGATACCTGGATAGCTACAGCTCAATTGGCTCCTGACAGGTCTCTGGCTAGGAGAGCCTGAGCAGCTACAGTGGGAAGGTGTATGCTGTAGGACCAGACAGATGGTGGGCAGCTGTCATCCACTGCATCCTAGTCCCCTTCAGTCTCACGTTACAAATGACCCTAAGGCTATATGTGAGCAGATTTGAAAATTTAAAAAGTTCAGGTGATTACATTTATCACAGGTTTTCTCAATAACAGGCAGGCAATAAAACTGGTCACCATTCCCCCAAATAGATTTTGCAATGCTTGGGGTCTCCTCTTAATATATAAGGAGGAGTTGCTAGGAATAGCAGATCTGAGCGTATGTCTCTGTCTAATAGGTTTTTTCTTGCAAAAAGTCTTATGGTTTAAGTTCTCATTGCCCAACTGTATACTCTGAGTCATTGTCCTGTCACAGCCATATTTCCGGCTGGCATTGTATCTGCAACCAAAAGTGTGATTGCAAGAACACAAGGCACTGTGGAAAAGATAGATGAGGTGTGTGAGTCAGGAGTTCTGCTCATAAGATCTGAGGCTGTTCATTTCCTGGGTTTGTCCAGTGGGCCTTAAGCCATGGAAAGCATAATTCTTAGGGATGGTGAACCTGGCACCACCCTGCTTGCATTCTTTGCTCCAGGCCTTCTGATCTAGTTGTGCTTCTCTGTACCCCATGCTTGCTCCCTGAGCCCTGACACCTACTGTTCTCTAGATTGAGGCTTTCTCTTGCTTCATCCTTCCCTCCCTCAGCCCACTATGCACTCGGTCAGGCCAACTGGTCTTACTCCGCAGTGGAGTCTGAGGTTTGGTGTTGCTTCCTGTGGGGAGGCTTTTCTGAGCCCCCAAGCCTGGTGCTGTGTGCTCCTGTGGCAGCCCCTGCTTCTTCTGTACACCATGTATTGCCAACTTGCTTCTGACTTTTCCCTACAAGCTACATTCTCCATGAGGTAGGGAATTGTGTGTTTATTTTTCCCAGCACAGAGTCTGGTGCACAGTGGGTGCTCAGTGGTTGAGTGGATGAATGGACCTCAGTGATCCTTTGCTTTCCTCAAACTGAGAAGGTCTGGTCAGCTCGTTTTCCTTTCTCCTCTCCCTTGTTTCTTGCTGACTCTTCTGGAGCACCAGTGAAAACATAATCCTTGCCTGGCCTTCTGTTTTTTTTTTTTCCCTCCCCATTGCTTTAATTAACTTAGAAATTCACTGGACACTTAGACAAAAGATAGAATTTGATTGTCTCTATGGTATACCTGGATGCCACTTCTCTGAAGTCTGTCGGAATGAAGTAATAAAACCTTGTATGTTTTGTTTGTTTTCCGGCTGCCTCCTGGTTATAAAGCAAAGCAAAACTAGAGAGAAGACCAATGCCAGAGCCTTTGTTACTAAAATGTCAGAATTACTTCCAATTCTCTTTGGTTTGGGGTTGTTTTGTGTCACAGATGTTTTCAAATTGATCTGGAGATTTACAGCATTTTGATCAGAAGATACCCCAAGAGCAGGCAGTGAGCAGATCACTATCTTTTCTCCTGGTCTGCCTTTTGTATTAGGTTGGTGCAAAAGCAGCTGCATTTTTGCCATTAAAATTATTTTTGCACCAACCTAAATATAACGTGTGATGATGCAGAGCACCCAAACGAGAGAGTATGTGACTGTGCAGGCATCCACTATGCCTCAATGTTTATTTCTTCCAGCTTAGGGGTGTGGTTTCTCTCGTCATAGTTTCACAAAAGGATTATTTCCTAGTCAAAAAGAGAATCACACAGGTAGAAATCAAGGTGTGGGGAAGGATGAAACAACTGTAGATGTACAAATGAACCCAGTGAGATGTTGTAAGATTGAGAACCAGGAGTAGGGGAGCCTTGTTAGTCTCTGACTTATAGACCTTGAATCTGATCCTGAGGCATTCTTCCATCTAAGAGCAATTATTGGAGTTGAAAGAAAACCACTTAGTTTTACTCAATTTTGTTTTAAAATATTTATAATGAGAGTGGGCGCAGTGGCTCACGCCTGTAATCCCCAAACTTTGGGAGGCTGAGGAGGGCGGATCACGAGGCCAGGAGATTGAGACCATCCTGGCCAACATGGTGAAACCCTGTCTTTACTAAAAATACAAAAATTAGCTGGGCATGGTGGTATGTGCCTGTAATCCCAGCTACTCAGGAGACTGAGGCAGGAGAATCACTTCAACCTGTGAGGCAGAGGTTGCAGTGAGCCGAGATCATGCCACTGCACTCCAGCCTGGCAACAGAGCAAGACTCTGTCTTTTAAAAAAAAAATATATATATATATATATATATATATATATATATATATATGTACACACACACACACACACATATATTCATAATGAAACAAGAATTAGAAGAAGAATGGGCACCTAATATATGCCAGCTACTAAGTCATCCCCTACTGAGGAAGACATTTACTTAGTCATCATCTCATTTAATTGTTTTGATTAGATATTGAGAATATTCATAAAATATATATGATGTGTAAAGAATCACAATATTGGCCAGGCATGGTGGTTTATGCCTGTAATCCTAGAACTTCTGAAGGCCAAGGCAGGAGGATTGCTTGCAGCCAGAAGTTCAGTACCAGCCTATGCAACATAGTGAAACCCCATCTCTACAAAAAATAAATAAATTAGCCAGGTGTGGTGCATGCCTGCAGTTCCAGCTACTCGGGAGACTGAAGTAGGAGGATTGCTTGAAACTAGGGGCTTGAGGCTGCAGTGAACCGTTATCACATCACTGCATTCCAGCCTGGGTGACAGAGCAAGACCCTATCTCTATAAAAATAAAAGGAAATACAAAAGAGTGAACACCTGTGTCCAGCACTACCTTTGGGTGCCCTGTAGAATCTGTCTTCTTCCCTTCTCAGATGTAGCCATTCTCCTGAATTTTGTGTTTATTGTTCACTTTGTTTCTAAAATACTTTTTTACTTTTTGCTCTATTCCAAAACGACATGTTGTTTAGTTTTGAATGTTGCTGGACTTTATACAAATGGAATCATACCGTATGAATTTTCTGCAACTTGTGTTTTTCACTCAGATATTTGAACTTGAGTTTCATTCTTGTAGTTGCGTGTCACTGTAATTAATTCCTATTATAGGAATTATATAGTGCTAGAGTGTATAAATACACCACAGTGTGGTTTATTTATTCAGATGTGGATGAATGTTTGGATTGTTTCTATTTTTAAAACACGATATAGACAAGACTTTTTTGATCATTCTTGTATGAGTCCCTTTGTGCACATGTGCAGGAGCTCTAGGGTATAATCCTGCATTGGACCTTCTGGATCACAGGGCACATGCATCTTCATTCCTGCTAGATTATTTCTAATTATTCATCAAGTGGTTGTACCAATTTACACTTTCACCAGCAGTGTAATTGTTCTGGTTTTTCCATCATAGCCAACACCTGATTCTGTCAGACTTTCAAACTTTTGCCAGTCTGGTAGTTATGAAATAGCATCTTATTGTGGTTTGTTCTTTTTTTTTTTTTGAGACAGAGTCTTGTTCTGTCGCCAGGCGCCAGGCTGGAGTGCAGTGGCATGATCTTGGCTCACTGCAACTTCCGCCTCCCCGGTTCAAGTGATTCTCTTGTCTCAGCCTCCTGAGTAGCTGTGATTACAGGTGCCCACCACCATGCCCAGCAAATTTTTGTACTTTTAGTAGAGACGGGGTTTCACCATGTTGGCTAGCCTGGTCTCAAACTCCCAACCTCAGGTGATCTGTCTACCTCATTCTCCCAAAGTGTTAGGATTACAGGTGTGAGCCACTGTGCCTGGCCAAGCATATTTTCATATGGATATGGATACTTATGTTTCTTCTACTCTAAAGAGATAGTTCAAGCCTTGCCAATCTTAATGATTTTTTAAATAATTTCAATTTCTATTTATATTCAAGGGGTACATGTGCAGGTTTATTACATGGTTATATTATATGATGCTGCGATTTGGGGTACATTCGTTCCTGTCACCCATGTAGTGAGCATAGTACCCAATAGTTTTTCAATCCTTCCCTCTTCCTCCCACCTCCAATAGTCCCCAGTGTCTATTGTTGCCACCTTTGTGTCCATGTGTACCCAGTGTTTGGCTCCCACTTAAAGGGGGGACATGTGGCTTTCGGTTTTCTGTTCCTGCATTAATTTGCTTAGGATAATGGCCTCCAGCTGTATCCATGTTGCCACAAAGGACATGATTTGGTTCTTTGTTATGGCTGCATCTATCTTTTGCTATTAAGATGTCTTTTTCTTATAGATTTATATGACTTCTTTAGGTATTTTAGATACTCAGCTGTATGTTGCAACAAATAACTTCTCTATTTTTAATTGTTCTTTAAAATTCTCTAATAGTTTCTTTTGCTGAACATGTGTTCTAATTTTAGCTTAGCCAAAGTTATCAAACATTTCCTTCATATAAATTATCTATACAACTTTGTATGCAGTCTTTCTTACTGAATGTTATAATCACATTCCCTATATTATCTTCTACAAGTTTTATCATTTTACCTTTCACATTTAGGCCTACAGTCTATGTGGAATTGATGTTTGTGTTCAGTAGGATAGGCCCAATAGAAATAGGATCATATTTCTTTTTTTTTCTTTCCTGTATGAACACTCAGTACTCTCAGCACCATGAATTTCCACATTGTGAGCAATGGCAGCCTTGTCTTAAATGTACATATACATATGGGTCTGTTTCTGGAACCTATTCTATTTCATTGTTCAATATACCTCTGTGCCTCCACTATCTTAATTACTAGAGCTTTTTAATAATTCTCGATACTTGATAGGGCAAGGCCTCTTGTCTTACTCTTCTTTGAGTGTGTGTTGGCTATTCTTGGTCCCTTGCAATTCTCTGTAAACTTTGGGTTAACCCATCAAATTCCCCAAAAACCCCTTGTTGTGTTTTCTTCTCATTGGGTTTTGAGGTGTCTCTTTTGAGAGTGGCCCTAATGCAAGATTGTCACTCTCTTAGGAGAGCCCTGCAAAGAGGAGAGCTAGGATCAGGTGTGTCAGTCAGGTGAGACACGGAGGAGGTGGCACAGCAAAACACATGAAATAACAGAAGCAGTTTTTTAAATTACTTAAAGATTGCAGAGAGAAGGAGACATCATAAAACTAGTGGGGGCCAGGCACAGTGGGTCACGCCTGTAATCCCAGCACTTTGGGAGGCTGAGGTGGACAGATCACCTGAGGTCAGGAGTTCAAGACCAGCTTGGCCAACATGGCGAAATCCCATCTCTACTAAAAATACAAAAAAATTAGCCAGGCGTGGTGGTGGGTGCCTGTAATCCCAGGTGCTCAGGAGGCTGAGGCATGAGAATTGCTTGAACCCAGGAGGCGGAGGTTGCAGTGAGGCAAGATGGCACCACTGCACTCCAGTCTGGGCGACAGAGCGAGACTCTATCTCAAAAACAAACAAACAAAAAAACCCTAGCAGGTCCAGCAGGAAGAGGGGAGCTGAATGGGACCTGCACGGGCAACCAGAGGGTGGAAAGCAAAAGAGAGAGAGAGAGAGAGTGAGGAAGGGACCTGGGGGCCAAAGCCTTATTTGGTGTCCAGGGCATTGCCCAAGCAGGTTTTCCACAGGGAGTTCTAACTGGTAGGTTTAAAGTAAGCAGGCACGAGTTCCAAGGGGTCATGCTCTGACTGAGAGGTAGTCACTGCAGCATATCTGCACAGTCAGTGCAAGATGTAGGGGGCATTGGGGCAAGTCAAGTAGGTTGCATCTGGTTGTCTTATAGGGAGGTGGTCACCAGGAGGTGGTTGTATAAAGCAGATACCTGGATCAACCACACTGCAGAACTAGGAGTCAGGTGGAGAACTGGAAATTGTGTTAAAGGCAACTAAACTCTACTTCTGGTATGAGGAAGTCCAACTTATATTAAAATGAATGCCAAGGCAACATGAAGTTATAAGAATTCACAGCCTAGTGTGGTGGCTTATGCCTGTAATCTGAGAATTTTGGGAGGCTGAAGCTGGCGGATCACCTGAAATCAGGAGTTTGAGACCAGCCTAGTCAGCATGGTGAAACTCTGTCTCTGCTAAAAATACAAAAATTAGCTGGACAAGGTGGCACATGCCTGTAGTCCCAGCTACTTGAGAGGTGGAGGGATGAGAATCGCTTAAACCTGGGAGGCAGAGGTTGCAGTGAGCTGAGATCATGCTACTGCACTTCAGCCTGGGTGACAGAGTCAAACTCTATCTCAAAAAAAAAAGGGTGGGGGGGAATTCACTACACCCCTGATCTAATGGAATCTTTATAGCAGTCCTATTAGAGGATTATTGGAGATTGATCCCTTGATGAATTTTAGGATAGGTTGTTTTGTTTTGGTTTGTTTTGTTTTAAATATTTCTGCCCCAAAAAATGCTGTTGGAATTTTAATAGCAATTGTATTGAAGCTATAGATTACTTTAGGTATTCTTGTCATCTTAATAATGTTAAGTCTGCCAATCTACGAACAAAGGATGCCTTTTCATTTATTTATATCTTCCAGCAATGTTTTATAGTTTTCAGTGTACAAGTCTTTTGCTTCCTTGTTTAAATTTATTTCTGAGTTGGTTTTGTTGTTGTTGTTGTTGAGACAGGGTCTTACTCTGTTGTCTAGACTGGAGTGTAGTGGTGCAATTAGAGCTTACTGCAGCCTCAACCTTCCTGGCTCAAGTAATATTCCCACCTCAGCTTCCCAGGTGTGCACCACCATGCCTGACTAATTTTTTTAAATATATTTTTAAATAGAGGTGAGGTTTTGCCATGTTGCCCAGGCTGGCCTTGAACTCTTGGGCTCAAGCAATTTGCCTGCCTTGGCCTCTTAAAGTGGTGGGATTACAGGCATGAGCCACCGCACCCAGCTGTTTATTTTTTTTTTAATGTGTCTTCCTGATGCCTTTGTAAATACATTGTTTTCTTAATTTCCTTTTTAGACTGTGTGTTGTATGTGTATAGAATTGCAACTTATTTTTGTGTTTGATGTTGTATCCAAGAACTTTGCTGAATTCATTGATTCTCTTTCTCCGTCTGTGTATGCATGTGTATAAACTTCAGGGTTTTCTACAAATGAGATCAGGTCCTCTGGTTACGGGAATAATTTTACTTCTTCCTTTCAAGTTTGAATGCCTTTTATTTCTTTTTCTTGTCTGATTGTTCTGGCTAGAACTTCTAATACTATGTTGAATAGAAGTGACAAAAGTGGTCTTTAGTCTCCCTTGATTTGGAGGGAAAAGCTTTCAGGTTTTCATTTCTGAGAATGATGTTAACTGTGGTTTTTTTCATATTTGAGATATAGCGTATTGAGGAAGTTCCCTTATATTCCTTTTTTATTGAATATTTTTATCACGATAGGGTGTTGAGTTTTGTCAAATACTTTTTCTGCATCAACTGAGATGATCATGTATTTTTTTTTCTCCTTCATTCCACTAATGTGTTGTAGTACATTGATTGATTTTTGTATGCAGAACCCTACTTGCGTTCTGGGAATAAATACCACTTCATCAAAATATATAATACTTTTAGTATGCTTCTGAATTTGGTTTGCTAGTATTTTGTTAAGATTTTTATATCACTATTCATAAGAGATATTTGTAGTTTACTTTTCTTGTGGGGTCTTTGGCTTTGGTGTCTGGATAATGCTAACCTCACAGAATGAGTTAGGAAATGTCCCTTCTTTGATACTGTTTGCAGAGTTTGAGAAGAATTTGTGTTAATTCTTTTTAAATACTTGGTACAATTCACTGTGGCTTCTCTTTGTTAGAGGATTTTTGATTATTGATTCAATCTACTCACTAGTTATAGGTCTAGTAAGATTTACCATTTCTTTTTAAGTCAGTTTTGGTAGATTACATGTTTCTAGTAATTGTCCATTTCATCTAGGTTGTTCAATGTGTTGACATACAATTGTTCATAATACTGTCTCATAATCGTCTTTATTTCTGTAATATCAGTAGTAATCTCCCCAGCATTGTTTCATATTTTAGTAATTTGAGTCTTCTCTCTTGATTTTTTAGTCAGTCTTATCCAAGATTTCTTAATTTTGTTGATATTTTCAAAGAACCAACTTTTGATTTTGTTGATTTTCTCTATTATTTTTCTATTCTCTATTTTCGTTATTTTCACTCAGTCTTCCTTTTCTCTTAGTTACTACTTCTTCAGGAACAGAGTACGTAGGCAATGGGGGCTTAAAACACAGGCTGCAAGGTACAACCTTTTTTTGGAGATGGCTGAAAATGGGTCTGACTGGACATAGAGGAAAAGCCAAGCTCAGCCCCTGCCTTTGCTGTGGAATTCTAAGCTGGAATTTAGGCAGTGTGCTACTGGGAGAGCTTCGTAAGTCTGGAAGTTATTGTCACTTAGCTTATCAATAAGAGGGAGTCCAAGAAAAGTCCTTTTCTAAGGCAGAATAAGGAAAACTAGAATGAGATTAAGTGGAACTAGGTAATAATAGGTCAGCAAATTAACCCAGAATCAAGAATTCAGCAAGGCTTTTTATGTGAAAATGTAACACCCCGTATCAGAACTCAAGTATAAGAAGCTAATTCTTGGGGGGCTGTTTGCCTTTTTTCCCATGTTTCCTTTGTGCAGGGAGTAGTCTCCCTACCCTTTCCCAATGTGTGATAAAAAGGTAGGAAATGTGTGATAAAAAGGTAAAGTAGCGGTAGCTACAAGTGAAGTCTTATTAACCAGGAAGGTAATTCACTTGCATGTAGATACTTTGTAATTCCTTACATTTTTTTATTTTTAAATGGTATTTCCCTTTTTCATATGTTATTTTTTTAAAAATATTATATATTTGTAGAGACAGGGTCTCACAGTGTTGCCCAGGCTGGTCTTGAACTCCTGGGCTCAAGGATCCTCTCATCTCGGTCTCCCAAGGTGTTGAGATTACATGTATGAGTCCATTTTTTGTATGTTCTAATTAGAAAATAGTTTATTTTTGACATTTTAATAGTATGTTTATATATAAAATGCATGTAGACTACACTATATGCTATTTCAGTCTCTCTACCTATCCATAGTTGGGAAAAACCAGGTAGGTCCCTGTGGCCATAATAATAGGATCCACTGCTTCAAGTCAGGTACCTACTAGAAAACAAGCAACCTCCCACCTACTGGCTTTGCAAATCTGAATCTATCAAGTGGTTCCACTGTCGCAGTAAGTATTTCATTGTTGATTAGATCAGGCATTCTTAAAGAGATAACTATTTTAACATTATTAAGTTACTTAAAGAATCACTGAGGCATACGGTTCTGGGCAGGGATCTGGAGAGCACAGCAGCCACGCCAGCCACCTTGTGCTCAACAATGGCACCAAGATGCCCATCCTGGGGCTGGGCGCCTGGAAGTGTCCTCTGGGCCAGGTAACTGAGGCTGTGAAGGTGGCCATTGATGTCAGGTACTGCCATATCAACTGTGCCCATGTGTACCAGAATGAGAGTGGCCATTCAGGAAAAGCTCAGGGAGCAGTTGGTGAAGCATTAGGAGCTCTACATTGTAGGCAAGCTATGGTGAATATACCAGGAGAAGGGCCTGGTGAAAGGAGCCTGCCAGAAGACGCTCAGTGACCTGAAGCTGGACTACCTGGACCTCTACCTTATTCACTGGTTGACCAGCTTCAATCCTAGGAAGGATTTTTTTCCATTGGATGAGTCAGGCGACGTAGTTCCCAGTAACACCAACATTCTTGACACATAGGCGGCCATGGAAGGGCTGGTGAAAGCTATTGACACCTCCAACTTCAACCAGCTCCGTGCTGAGAAGATCTTAAACAAACTTGACTTAAAGTATAAGTCGGCGGTTAACCAGATTGAGCGCTATGTGTACCTCACTCAGGAGAAGTTAATCCAGTACTGCCAGTCTAACAGCATAATGGTGACCGCCTACAGCCCCCTCAACTCTCCCGACAGGCCCTGGGCCAAGCCTGAGGAACCTTCTCTCCTGGAGGATCCCAGGATCAAGGCAATCGTAGCCAGGCATGATAAAACTACAGCCTAGATTCTGATCTGGTTCCCTATGCAGGGGAACTTGGTGATGATCCCCAAGTCTGTGACATCAGAACGCATTGCTGAGAACTTTAAGGTCTTCGAATTTGAATTGAGCAGCTAGGATATGACCACCTTATCCTACAGATATCCAGCAGCTACAACAGAAACTGGAGGGTCTGTGCCTTGGCGAGCTGTGCCTCCCACAAGGATTACCCTTCCATGAGGAGTTTTGAAGCTGTTGATGCCGCTCGTCCCCAAATGACCTATACCATGTTTCCTCCCTCGTTTTTTTTTCTTGCAAAGGTAGTATGGCCTATGACACTCAGCAGTGGGACAGCAACCTGTAGAGTGGCCAGCGAGGGTGTGTCTAGCTTGATGTTGGATCTGAAGAGCCCTGTCAGCAGAGTAGAAGTCTCTTCCAGTTTGCTTTGCCCTTCTTTTTGCCCCGCGGAGGAAAGTACAACCTGAATACCCTTCTTTGGTCTTTCTGACCAAAGAGAAGCAAAATCTACCAGGTCAAAATAGTGCTACTAACAGTTGAGTTTTGACTGCTTGGAAATGTAATCCTTTCAGCAAGACTTCTCTTTGCCTTAAATAAAAAGTGCTTTTGTGGAAAAAAACTCACTGAGGAAAAATTATGAAAATCTATAAATGTAGCAAAGTAGAATAGCCTTTGTGCTAGTTTCAAATTGTGTCTCTGTCACCAACTGGGCAACTTTGAGTAGTGTATATATCTTCACTGTTTTCCTCAGGGCATGTATGGGTGCAACAATTAGATACCTATTCAAGCTAGTACATATAAAAGGGAACTTTATTAAAAAAATATGTATCTTACAGCATCCAAAGAGCAGATTAACAACTGTATCCATTCTTGGAAACATTTATGGGAAACTAGGGCTTAGGTAGGTTGAGAGAGGAAATGCATACATGTTCTAAGTACTGCTTAGGAATGAATCAATTATGTGTTTTATACTTACATGATTCTACTATTTTTCTAATGTACGTAAATGCTACTCTGAGTAAGGAAGTTCAAATATATTTTAAAGTGTGGTTTTTATCATGTTCTTTCTCAGCCAAGAGACAGTCTATATACATGGGGGTATCCATAAACTTTCTTTTTCCTTTAAAAATAGTTTCTTTAAAAAACAAAGTTATGTATGTACATAGTTTAAAGAGTCAAATAGTAAAAGTGAAGAGCTTGATGGTCATTCCTCTTCCATTCCCAACTTTGCCCCCCATTTCCTGCCCTTCAGAAGTACTTATAATTTTTTTGGAATTTACCTCCATATCTCTAAATAATATACTGTCTTGCTCTTTCTTGACTTTTCTGGTAGTAGGAATAATCTACTTATTTCCCACTAAGGAAGATAGGGATTCAGTTTTCTTTATACACTTCCCTTTCACATGTGGTTAGTTAACATTTGGTGTTTGCATTCTTATGACCTATGTAAATGCTATTCACAACTGAGCCATGTAGTATACTATGATTACTATTTCTTTCTTGTAAAACCTTTTGTTTTTTCTGAAGGCAATATTTGCCTTTTCTAGAGCCCACATAGTGAAAACAAGAGTAAGCAAGCAAGCAAGCAAACAAAAATCCCACAAAATCTAAGAACAAATCTAGAGGGATCATATTACCGGACTTCAAACTATCCTTCAAAGCTATTATTACTGAAACAACATGGTACTGGTATAAAAATGGGCATGTAGACCAATGGAACAGAACAAAGAACCCAGAAATAAAGGCAAATACTTACAGCCAACTGATCTTCAACAAAGCAAACAAAAACATAAAGTGGGACAAAGGACACCCTATTCGACAAATGGTGCTGGGATAATTGGTAAGCCACATGTAGAAGAATGAAACTGGGCCCTCATGTCTTACTTTATACAAAAATCAACTCAAGGTGCATAAAGACTTAAATCTAATACAAATGAGCAAGAAAAAAAAACAAATAATCCCATCAAAAAGTGGGCAAAGGACATGGATAGACAATTCTCAAAAAAAAAAAAAAAATGCAAATGGCCAACAGGAGAAAATTTCAACATCTCTAATTATCATGGAAATGCAAATCAAACCACAATGCAACACGACCTTACTCCTGCAAGAATTGCCGTGATTAAAAAAATTAAAAAAAAAAATTAACAGATATTGGCATGGATGTGGTGAAAAGGGAACAGTTTTACACTGCTGGTGGGAATGTAAACAAGTACAACCACTATGGAAAACAGTCTGGAGATTTTTTTTAAGAACTAAAAGTATTAGAGAACTATTGTTTGGTCTAGATCCTACTATTGGATATCTACCCAGAGGAAAGTAAGTTGTTATGTGAAAAAGACACTTGCACATGCAGGTTTTCTTCTTCTTCTTCTTCTTCTTCTTCTTCTTCTTCTTCTTCTTCTTCTCCCTTCTTCTCCCTTCTTCTCCCTTCTTCTCCCTTCTTCTCCCTTCTCCCTTCCTCCTTCTTCCTCCTTCTTCTTCCTTCTTCTTCCTTCTTCTTCCTTCTTCCTCCTTCTTCCTCCTTCTTCCTTCCTCTTCCTTCCTCTTCCTTCCTCTTCCTTTCTTCTTCTTTCTTCTTCTTTCTTTCTTCTTCTTCTTCTTCTTCTTCTTCTTCTTCTTTTTTTTTTTTTTTAAGACAGAGTCTCACTCTGTCGCCCAGGCTGGAGTGCAGTGGTGCGATCTTGGCTCACTGCAACCTCCACCTTCTGAGTTCAAGCAATTTTCCCACCTCAGTCTCCCGAGTAGCTAAGACTACAGGTGCATGACCCCACACCTGGCTATTTTTTTGTATTTTAGAAGAGACAGGGTTTCATTGTGTTGCCCAGGCTGGTCACGAACTCCTGAGCTCAGGCAGTCCACCTGCCTCGGCCTCCCAAAGTGCTGGGATTACAGGTGTGAGCCACTGCTCCAGGTGCACATGCAAGTTTATAGCAGCATAATTCTCAATTGTAAAAATATGGAACCAGCCTAAATGCCCATCAACCAACAAACCGATAAAGAAAATGTAGTGTATACATATACCATGAAATACTACTTAGCAATAAAAAGCAATGAAATAATGGCATTCGGAGCAACCTGGATGGAGTTGGAGACCATTGTTCTAAGTGAAGTAATCCAGAAATGGAAAACCAAATAACCTATGTTCTCACTTACAGGCAGGAGCTTGCAGAAAAGGGTAGGAGGGAGGTGAAGGATAAAAGACATCATATTGGGTACAGTGTACACTTCTCGGATGATGGGTGCACCAAAATCTCAGAAATCACCACTAAAGAACTTTTCCATGCAACCAAACACCACCTCTTCCCCCAAAACTATTGAAATACAAATTTAAAATAAAAACAACGACAACAAAAAGCTATTCCAATTGGTAAAACAAAAAATTTGCCTTTTCTGTTTGGTGGTTAGCTTTCTTTGTACTTACTACTAATTCATTCCCCTAACTTGCTTCCGATATACGAATCTGCTCTCAGTACTTTAACACATTAGATATTTCCAACAATTTCATCTTCTTAATGATTCCAGAACCTCCTGACTTGCTCCAGGCTGGGCTAGTTATGCTCTATGCCTACTGCATAGCTGCCATCTTAAGGATTTCCTTTACCATTGTCCTAGAAATTCCTTTTGCCTCCTTTGTTTTTGATCCCATGTCCTGTATCCATTGTCTTTCTCTTTCTCGGTTGAGTCTCTCATTTTGGTGACTGGTACTATTATTTGGTGGAGATATTAGTACCTAGTATCTCCCTGATAAAGGTTGCATGAGAAGTATTTTGAGATGTTGCATATCTAAAAATGTCTTTATTCTGCCTACACACTTATAGTTTGACTGTATAAAATTTTGGATTAGAAAACACTTTCTCTGCCTCATTATCTTCTAGTTTCCAGTGTTGCTGCTAAGAAATTTAATGTCTTTCTGATTCTTTATACTTTTGTTGGAACTCCTTTCTCTCTCTTTGTTCTCTTTCTGAAAGCTTGTAGGATTTTCTCTTTAGTTGTCTAAAGTTTCACAGAGTATTTTTGTATTTTCATCTGTTGTGCTGAGAGTTCAGAGAGCCCTTTCAATCTGGAAGCTCATGTCTTCCATCCCAGGATATTTCAATTATTTCTTTGTTGATTTCTTCTTTTTCATGTAGAGTGTAGAGAACAACTCTATTGAAATTTTTTGTTCAGATGTTGGACCTCCTGAACTGTTGCTGTTTTTTGTTTTCTTTTTTTTTTTTTTTTTCCTCTATTTTCCGTCTCTGCCTTTGGCTGTATTTCTGAGTGTTTTCTTCCATTTTAACTCCTGGCACTTGGGATATTAATCTTGTTATCTTTTTTAATTTTTAAGAATGCTATTTTTGAGGTTCCTTTTTTTTCTTTTCATAAGCTCTGTTTCCTCCAAGTTGCTGTTTTCTGCTTATTTATTTTGGCCTCTGTCTTTCATTGTAAAGGTTTTCCTCAAATGCCCCAATGAGTCTAAGCCCTTTGTATTTGAGTGGTGTCTCCAGAGAGCCCATTGGAAATTCTGAGCATGTTGGGTGGGACTTGTCAAATATAGGCTTTACTAAGCTGGTCTGGGTGAAGAACTTTGGCAATCTCTTTATGTCAGTGTCTCGAGGTCATTTGTATTGGGATCTGATTCTGCAGGGAAGGCTACTCCAGTGTTCCGTATAGTGGTTAAAGTCCGGCTGACAATGTCTAGGAACTGAGTGTACTATGGTTTGGATATTTGACCCCTACAAACCTCATGCTGAAATGTGATCCCCAATGCTGGAGGTGGAGTCTACTGGGAGATGTTTGGGTCTGAAGGTGGATCCCTCATAAATGGATTGGTGTTGTCCTCATGGTAATGAGTGAGTTCTTGCTCTGTTAGTTTCCAAGAGAGCTGGTTGTTAAAAAGAGCCTGGCACCTTTCTCCCCTCTGTCTTCCTTCATCTCTGGCTCTGTGCAGACCAGTTCCTGTTTGCCATTTGCCATGACTGGAAGCAGCCTGAGGCTCTCACCAGATGCCCAGTCCTCCAGTCGGCAGAATTGTGAGTCAAATAAACCTTTTTTTTTTCTTTTTACCCAGCCTCAGGTATTCCTTTCTAGCAACACAAATGGACTAAGAGTGAACATAAGCCTGGGGTGGGTGTGGCGGGGTAGTGCCTCAAAATCAGTCTGTAAATCTTCAACAGAATCCTTGCTCACGTTTTTAATATGCTGTCCCTACCCTCAGCTGTGCCTAGAATCCTGACTTTTTACCCCAGTAAGAGAGTGAACATCTAGTCTTCAGCCAAGTGCTGAGGGAATGAGGGGTTAGGGGGTTTCTAACTGTATCTCATATAGACTTTCAGTCAGACCCCTTGTATTTGGCCCCCACTTTCACCCCTGCTCCCAAAGGTACCTGGGCTGGTTTAGGATTCAGCCTTCTAAGTCAGTGATCCAGCTACTCATCCATCTGCTTTCCAGTTTCCATTACCATTGTAAACCAGAAGGTATCTGACACAGGTGTCCATCAAATGTAGAGGTTTATTTTGCCAAGGTTGAAGACATGCCTGGGAAAAAGATACATAAGCCACAGTAGGATCTGTATCTTGTACTTTTTCTGAAGAGGATTTCGAGGGCTTCAATATTTAAAGAGGAAAAGTGGGCAAAAGGGGAAAGGGCAAAGAAAAAAAAGGAGGTCACATTCTTGTGAATCCACAAGTTACGCGTGAAAATGAGGGGTAGAGGGAAAAGTTAGTTATGTATTCATCTTGCACTTAATGAATCTGCACTTTACATAAGATAAGCACAGAGTAGAGAAAGCAATCAAATATGCATTCATCTTGGGGTAGATGGGGACAATTTCTAGTCTCCTCTTGTCCCATACCATGAGGATAAGTTGGTAATTTACACTGTCAGGGTGAGGGAGGCCCCTGGTGGAGACATGAGGCCTTCCATCTGTGGCTGTCAGTTTAGGAACAAAAGAAAAGGCAGGCATTTTGTTTGTCTTTTGTGACTCGGTTACCAAGCTTAATTTTTCCCTATTGGCATAGTGAATTTGGGGTCCTGAAATTTAATTTTCCTTTCACACCATGTTGCTTTTGTCTTTGTCCTTTTCTCTTTGTTCTGGGGGTTTAGGCTTTACCCAAATCTTTTTGTGGTTTTGATCGGTTTTTTGGAGAGATTGAAGGCTGAATGTGTTTAGTCTTCCACCTTTAACCAGAACCCTAACATTTCTTGAAATAAAAAAGGCATCATTACAGGGAAAAGACTGGAAATTATTGCTTAGTGATTCCTGATCAGTTTTCTTACTTCCTTCTACCCTTCTGAAAACCTTTTCCTGTCCTGTTCCTCATTCACAGGTTTCTACTAACTCCTGATTAATCTGATTGTATATATTAACTAATTGAGTCCTGCAAATAATAATCAGACACATAACAAATTGCTCCTTGCTCTTGAGAATACAATATCAAGAGCCCAAAGTGTGCTGGATACCTCCTCATGGGCTCCCTTTAAGAGAAGTAAATTGTGCTTCCTTTGAAAACAATGCTATTGCATATAGTTTGCATCATGGGGGAAAAAAGAGAATTGTCATTCTTGTCAGCTCATTATTTTATTATTGACTGGCTGGCTTTTTAAAGGTGATGGGCATCATTTTTCTTTTCTTGGAAGATGATTTGTTAATGTCATATTTAGCTCATCCGCTTTGCTGAGGATCTTTGGGGATAACATTTAAGTCACTTATAAACTTAGACTTTGAGAGACAGACTCTTAATATCTAAATTACAGTGGCATAAGGAGGACTCTGGGAAGCCTAGAGAGCAGGTAACTGCAGCTGCACATCCTTGATGCCTTTTTACATCTCTGGAATCAGACTGAGTGTGTGTGAGGTTGTAACATTAAATATTTATCTGTATAGGTGATGGGGGTGGACATACACAAAATAGGAAAGAATCATGATAACAAAAATTGGACAGAGGGTGTGTGGGGAGGGCTGGGGAAGCTGGTTCTTCTTCCTACAACCTTTGCATTTTCCTTCATAATGTTTACATACAGTTCAGCTGTTCAGCTTTGATACGCAGAGGGCCTGGGGTTCCCTTCATCCTTTCTTTGTGCCTCCTTCAGCTGTTCCTGGGCTTATTTATTTCTTTTAACTGCTATTTATAATCTGTAGGTAGCCACAGATGGCCAGGCCTTAAAGTGTGTTGGTGTATGAAAAGAGTTTTAGAGGTAAACATCTTCTTCTTATGTGCAGAGACAGATGTGGCTGGGCGTTTCTTTTGTAGGTTGCGTCTGTGACAAACATGTTACATAAAGATAGAAAGGAACAGAACATGTTTTTTTTTTCCTTCCTGATGTAGCTACCAGCTAATTTTTAATCTAAAATAATGGTGATGGATTTTTAAGTGCCTGGGGCGATAGCCTGTGTGCAATAAGTCTGGATCAATCACTGCAGAATTTCCTTCTTATGTGTACATGTAATGAAGTGGAAGACACTTTATTCACCCAAATTCCTCTTGGAGAGAGGGAATATGAGTTTGGAAGAAATATTTTGAGAAGCCTGTTGAAATCAGGATAGGGAACTCCAAGTGGCATATTCAGGAATTAGAAAGTGTTCCAAATGCCTTCTGAAGAGGCTGAGACCTGCCATCTGGAGGACTTTGTTTTTCTGAATACTGAGATGGTCAAGTCTATAAGTTTGGAGGTTTGGAGCTGCCATGTATCTTAATTGCTCTTAATAACAGAGGGGAAAAAGAATTTGACTTTCTTGATTCACTTATCTATTCATTATTTCAGACATCTTTGTTGAGTCCTTTCTTTCCATGGTACTCGGTCATATTACGTGAGCGGATGTGTTGCTGGGGCACACAACATGTGCCGGGGGTTTACAGAAGCTTCAGAATATACACGGACCATCTTCCTGGGGCATTAGTGGACTCCATAAATGGATTATGGAGATTCAAAATTCATCTCTGTTTTTAAAAACATTACATTTTGAAGAAGTTACTCAGGGTCCACTTGAGTCTGTGCTCTTAGATATTTCCTTCTCCTTCATGTTATGTACTTACTTTCTCTAGGCACATGCCAAGTGCTGTAAGAATTTAGAGGATGGCAAGAACATTTGTGGCAGTGGACAGAGTCATGAGTGGCCACAAAGGCTTTCCTGAGGCAGGACTTGAAGTGAGTCTCAAAGGATTGGGAGTGAGTATTAGGGAGCAATTGGTGAATGTGTGTTTGGGAGGGGGCCATGCTGGGTGAGTCCCAGCTCAGTGATGGAACTGTCAACCAGAGTGGACCAGTTTGGCCAAGCTATGTGAGAGTGAGTAATAAAATCTGAATTGCCTATGGGGATCAGTGGGAGACACTTATCAATGCTTCTGTTCATTTTTAGAAATTTCTGATGATTTTGGATATCATCAAATAGATAGTTTAGGGAAGATAACAAGAGGATGGTAAACTATGGTGGAGGGTGAGTTTAGATACCAGGCTGTTTGGTTTAGTTTTTCCTAATCAGAGATGCACTTCAGAATTACCTGCAGAACATTTTAAACTAACCATGCTGGGACCCCTACCACTGGAGACTCCAATTCAGTAGGTCTCTTATAAAGCCTCTGGAGTCTGTATGTGGAAGAGCTCTTCAGCCAGTTTTGTTGTATTCCCTGGCTAAAAATCCGTGAAATAGGAGGTGATTGCAATGGCCTACTTTTAATGTAATGGAACTTGGATTTCAGGTGGTGGCAATGGAAATGGAAAAGAAGGGTTGAATTTGAAAGACTTTGTAATACAAGAATAAGCAAGACATAAATTGATATTAGGCCACTCCCTGCTCCGATGAATGTGATGTTCTGGACCATACCCCACTTCCTGTGTATCTTCCAGATTAGCATAGTTAAGTTCCGCAGCTCACTCACAACTGCATTAGCCTCACTTATAGCCCTTTCTTTGGAAATAATTCCACTGACAGCACAGTTCTTTGAGAACTTTGTGGACAACTTTTAAAAAGGATATTTTTGCACATTATTATTGCTGACACTATTATTATTCATGTTTTAAAAGCTATTTTATTATAATTCTCAGCTTGATTTTTGTTCAATTCTACCCTTTAAAAGAAAGTTACAATACGCAGAACAAAGGCATTAGAAAAAAGAAATTCTCAACTTTCTATTGCATAGAGAAGTACACAGTCCCCATCAACATTTCAGCTCTAATTTGTCCTTGAACATCCCTAGAATAATGGGAGACTGAGGGACAGTATTATGCCTGGCAGTATCTAAGATAGCAAGGCACTTCTTGATTTTGAACAAACTGGATTTAAGTTTTGTTTGGGGACTAGAAAAATAAATAAACAGTTGTATCACAAACCATTTATGCCAGAGCAGACAATATTTCATTAAAAGACAGAGAAAAAGTGCTGATAGAAATCCTTCCTTTTTTGGAAGCTGATTCTTTTTGTCATGGAACAAAGACTGGTAAAAATACTCACATTTGCAGTCATCAGGATGGGAAGACTTGAATTTGATGCAGAAATGCATTTATCATTTGATATATTTTTTCTGGCTGCATGATTCAGCATTTTGATTTGCATTGATCACTTTGGAAAAATGAAGCATTTCTTGGCTGTGAAATAATTTGTTTCTTTGGAATATTCCAGTTTGTGGCCTAGTTGACTATGTAGTGTTTTCCCAAGACTTAGTTTAGATAAGAAAAGGAGAATCTCAGAAATGCCATAGTGGGTTAACCCAGCATTAAGTCTATCTGGATAGGATCAACGGACATATTTAGGAATGAGAACGACACAGCTACATCTGCTAACATCAGCTTCTAAAGAATTCCTCAGACTGCTGACTTCCCCAGTAATCTGTTAGAGACCAATAAAGCATGAATTCATGTGAAAAACTCTTAAAGATTATTCCATTTTCAGCCTGCATCACCTCTCTCCATTTCCCTCCCGTTGAAACCCCAGCTCTGCCCACATCACTCAAGTCTTTAAGGGTTTACTGCAACTTACTTTTCCTTACCATTCCTGAGATGTCATTCATATTCATGCCTCCATGCCTTTCCACTTTTGCCATTTGCTCATAATGCCTTCTCTGCCTGTTTCCCTAGATCAAAATCCTACTAACTTATTTTTCAAGCCCTGTCTTAATGTCACCTCTACTGCAAAGCCCTCCAGATTCCCCAATCACTCAACACACATAATGAGCATCTGCTATATGCCAGGCACTGTGCTGATGTTGTGATTAAAGATGCATAGGGCGTAGTCCCTTCAAGGGACCATGTGTGTGCTTCCATAGCCACATCCTACACACATGCCCAGTAATATACTGGTGATATTAAACCAAAGCACAGTTCTTTTATTCTTTTTTTTTTTTGAGACAGTGCTCTGCTCCATTGCCCAGGCTGGATTGCAATGGTGCAATCATGGGGTCACTGCAGTCTTGAAATCCTGGACTCAAGCAGTCTTCCTGCCTCAGCCTCCCAGGTAGCTAGGACTACAGGCACATCACCACACCTGGATAATTTAAAAACATTTTTTTTTTGTAGGGACGGGGGTCACTATGTTGCCCAGGCTAATTTTGAACTCCTGGGCTCAAACAATCCTCCCACTTTGGCCTTTCAAAGTGCTGAGATTAAAGGAATGAGCCACTGCACCCAGCCCATTCATTCTTAAAAGTCTCCAGTTCCTGCACACACCTATGAATCAATGGCTTAAAGGAAGATGTAGATAGCACAGGATCATGGTTTTGCTTTTAATTCCAAACTAGATTAGATTTTAAAAAATTCATGACCAGCATTAGTCTTGAAAGCCAGACTTCATTGAAAGAGAAAAGGGCTTTCTAGAGACACACATTTTCCCCTACAAGACAAGAGCCATGAGTAAAGAGAGAACTCAGGACATCATGGAGGAAAAATGAAAGACTTTCTTCTCCCAGTACTACAGAAACAAATGGAGCAGAGAGGGAAGTTTTCATGTGAATGGTCTGGTTCTCCCCATGGGATCTGAACCTTGAAAAGGGATCTGGTAACAACCAGATGACCTGGGGACTTTGGGAACTTTAGGGCGATGTATTAGCCTGTTTTAATGTTGCTGATAAAGACATACCTGAGACTGGGCAATTTACAAAAGAAAGAGTTTTAATGGACTTATAGTTCCATGTGGCTGGGGAGGCCTCACGGTCATGGCGGAAGGTGGAAGGAATGTCTCACACGGCAGCAGACAAGAGAAGAAAGCTTGTCAAGGGAAGCTCCCATTTTTAAAAGCATCAGATCACATAAGACTTATTCACTATAGTGAGAACAGCATGGGAAAGACCCGCCCCCATGATTAAATTATCTCTCACGAGGTCACTCCTACAACATGTGGGAATTCAAGATGAGATTTGGGTGGGGACACAGCCAAACCATATCAGGCTAGTACTCTGCTTCCCTGGGAGACTTCAAGCCTCTTAGAGAAAGTCTGGATTTGGCAGGACCATTGTCTCAGCATGGTGTGTATAGCGGGTTGAACAGCATCCCCAAGTTTATGTTCATCCAGAATCCCAAATGTAACCTTATTTGGAGACAGGGTCTTTGCAGATGTAATTAGTTAAGAATCTTGAGATAAAATTGTCCTAGATTTAGGGTAGGCCCTAAATCCAATGACTGGTGTCCTTATAAGAAGAGAATAGGACACCCAGAGACACAGAAAAGAAGGCCATGGGCAGATGGAGGCAGAGATTGGAGT
The DNA here is from genome assembly GCA_963573385.1 of Cacajao melanocephalus. Lineage (NCBI taxonomy): Eukaryota > Metazoa > Chordata > Mammalia > Primates > Pitheciidae > Cacajao > Cacajao melanocephalus. The sequence continues at coordinate 48,689 of CAUYLG010042335.1, forward strand.
GAGGCTTCCAAAAGCTGAAGAACCCAGAGAGCTGCTAGACATTGGAAGAGGCAAGGAAAGACTCTCTTCTAGAGACTGGCAGGGAGCATGGTCCTGCTGACCCCTTGATTTTAGACTTCCATCCGCAGAGCAATGGGAGGGAGAATAAAGGTCTGTTGTTTGGAGCTACCCAGTTAGTGGTAGTTTGTTGCAACAGCCCTAGCAAGGGAGTACCCTGTGGGAGCAGCAGGGCAATGTTGAAGCTCTGGGTCGTGCGCCTGATTGCCTGTACTCACGCATGCTGCCTATGGGATTCAGAATTTACACAGGCCTGAGTGAGGATGCAGGTGTGCTAAAGGAGCAGGTAACAGAGAAGAATCAGGGTTCGGGGGGGGGACCACAGACCCTGAACTTCAGAACTGCGGCTCTTGGGGTCAACACAGCATCCCAGAACATTAAGACACCAAGACAGATCAGCTAGGTCCCTGCAGTAGGATATCAGTGTGCAGATGAGACCAGAAGCAATCCAGCAGAAGCCAGGGGACAGTGTGTGGACCACAGAATTCATGCGTGATGCCATCAGGGTAGAAGGTTGCTGCCTGCACCCAGGTACCCTCTTGGGAAGGAAGTGGGTGTCTGGCCAGAGCTCCTTTGGGAAGGAAAAGCATACCTGATAGAGAATTTGACCTCGGAAAATAAGTGCATGTTTACCTGAAAGAAGTATTTCTAACCTAGAAGAGCCTGAACTATTTTTTATTGAAAAATTTAAGATTTTTGTGGTGTGTGTATATGTGTACATTGTCATTAAGAATTGGTCACAGGCTGGGCGTGGTGGCCTACACCTGTAATCCCAGCACTTTGGGAGGCCAAAGTGGGTGGATCCCTTGAGCCCAGGAGTTTAAGACCAGTCTGGGTAACATAGGGAGATCCCATCTCTACAAAAATATTTTTAAAAATTAGCGGGGCATGGTGATGTGTGCCTGTAGTCCCAGTTACTCAGGAGGCCAAGGTGGGAGGATTGCTTGAACCAGGAGGTCAAGGCCATAGTAAGCTGCAATCACATCACTGTACCCCAGCCTGGGTGACAGAACGAGTCCCTGTCTTAATAAAAAAAAAAAAAAAAAAAAAAAAAAGAAACCTAAAAACAATGAATTAATTACAAAATGAGACCAGTTATGGAAATAGGTCTCTAGTTTTTGCCTATTTGAGTTACAGTATCTCAATGGCAGCTCCCATCTCCCCCAATTCCTAGACATTTGCCATATTCTGTTGTGTTCCCCACCACCCCCATGTTTGTTCCTTCCCTTGAACTGTCAGCCTCTTGTGGGTAGAGATGACATCAAACATCTTATCTTTGGATATCCATCTGTGCCTGCAAGACCTAACAGGACAATCTTAACACATGGTGTCATCATCTCACTGAATATTTGTTGAATGAATGAAAAAGATCAGAATGTATACATAATTTTTAAAAATTGTTCCTCAATATCTTTTACATTTTAAAGGCTGGGTGGGTTTTCTTAGGGCCTTTGCCTCAGGCATGCATGAAGCAGGAGTGTGAGCTCTGTGGAGTGAGCAAGGAGGATGGTAGAGGCTCTGATGATGTCTGGGGAAGAATTCCCATTTAGGATCTTTCCTCACAAGAGTCATGGCCTTATGGCAGAGTGTCCTATGCACATGAATAAATCAAGGACGAAGAGGAAGTTTTTGGAAACAGCATAGTTTCTGGTAGGATCTTTGCTGCTATTTAAAAAAAAAAAACAAGTATTTAAACTCCCACAGTGTAAATTAATTCAGATGTAAATAACCATTCAGGCAACCAGGAATCTGACAAGCAGAGGTGTCTGCCAACATGTCCTGAGTAATTAGCTAGATTTTTGCACTTTTTTCATTTTGCTGGCAGCACTAGGCAACACTTATTTATTTCTTAGCTTCGACTTGATGGTGCTGATTCTAGGAGTTAAAAAAAGACTTTGGATAACAAGGGGGCAGCTTCTCAGGCTTTGGAACCTACTGTGGGAGTAAAGGCTGGCCTTTGAAGTTTCTGTTCTTAAGTCTGGAGGTGATTAGCATTAAGCCGTGGGCCAAGCCACTGTCTTCTTCCTGACCCTTTTTTTTTTGTTTTGGAGCCATTTTACTGAGAATCATGACATCTGTCAGTTTCCCAGATCTCTGCAAGAATGGATTGAGGAGTCTGAGCTCCAGAGATCAAAGTGGCTGAGCGAACACCATTATTGCTGTTAAGAAAACCTGCAAGGCATGAGTAGAAACTTTCTAAGTTTGTATCTACTTTTGCCTGACCTCTGCCTGGACTGTAGGGCAGCTGAGTGATTCACAGGCACAGAAATGAACCACGTTGCTATTCCCAGACCCTGCCACAAAAGACTGTTGAATTCCCAGCGTCTCCATGCTCACTTCTGTCCTCACCATGAATGTCAGACACTTTGAAGATATAACACATTCTAGAAACACACAGCATCATTTTTATAATAAGTCTACATTTTGAATCAAAATAATGGTTTGGTCTTCTCAGATGAGAGGGAGTATCTGGGGCTAAATGAAGGTATATGCAGGCAAAACTGATTTTGTTCTGGGTGAGCTGCAGCCTGCAGCCTCTTTTCAAAGTTGACTCCTAGGGGGTTTGGCCAGGGCTGCTTTTTGCATGAATTGTTGACATTTGGACACCTTTATCTCTGATGGCTGCTCTACAGCTTAATGTGATATTTCTGCCCAAACTCAAGTATTGATGAGAAGAAAAGATTTTTAATCCAAAATATACACACAACTGCCCAGGCCCAGGAAAAGGACTTCTTTGACCTAGAGAGCTCCCACCCCTGAAGTTACATATATAGAAACACCATGTGGGAGGCAGTTGGAAAAGGTAGATCTAAGCTTCTCTTGAACTTGTTTTTATTTAATCCAGGTTAGTATTCAAGGCTACCTGATCTACCTTTCTAATTATATTTCCAATTTCACTTATTATTCACTCTAGCTAAGCAGGTCTGTTCAGTGACCAACGAAAATAACACATACATTGACACCCTTCACCGCTTCACACATCTAAATTCTACCTGTTCTAGCTGTGGTTGAATGGTTAAGTCCTCTGTAAAGTTTCTCCTTTATTCCAGCCCCTGTTCTGTCAGTACTGGGAAGTCATTTGTATTCTGCCCTGGCTCCTTTGTGAAGTGCAAAGTTTAAGAACCAGCTCTTCAGTGGGACTCCCTGGGTTTGAATCCTAACCCCACTGTTTACTAGCTGTGTGTCCTTGGCAAAGTTACTCAACTTCTCTGTGTACCTCTGGGTCTTACAATGGGTAGCTGAGAAGAGCTTGATCTCACTGAAGAGATGAGTTTCTTGGAGGCCCATTTACATGATAAGGAGAGACCACAGACTGATCAGGCCCAGCTATCTTGGCAATGGCTCCTGCCCTGAACACCAAGACACAAAAGTTGGAGAAGGGTTCCAACTGGAGAACTTGTGGTTTTATAGGTTTCAGATACTATATTGTAAAACAGCCAATTTTTATTGTCAGAGGCTTAAGCTGTCAGGTTCCTTTTCCCTCTCTTCAGGAATCTAGTATCCTTAGGCCTTCACCTCTGAGGTACAGCGGGAAGGTTTAGAACTCAGGCTTTAGAGTCAGATAGATTTGGGCATGACTGCTAGCTGACCCTGCCATTTACTATGTGACCTTGGTGCCTAATCTGTCTAAGTTATCGTTTTCTCATTGGTAAAATGGGGATGATAATACCCATGTTGCAGAGTGTGAGAATTAAAAAAGAGTGCAAGGCAAGTGCTTGCCCAAGATCTGATACCAGGAAGCAATCAACATAGATTATTAATAGCCACTATTTATAAACTGCTTTTGTGGAACACATAAAGAGTGCCTGTTGTTGTGATAAGGTCATGATGACATCCGATCCTCATTCGGATGACATATCCAGGACTTTTTTTTTGTCTCAATGTGAAAGCTTCTTCATTCCATGTGTGTGTGTATGTATGTGTGTATGTGTATGTATGTATATGTGTGTATGTGTGTTATACATATATGTGCACAGACAGATCTTTATAACTGTTTCAGGCATCCTTTACATGAACTGAGAAAAAATGGAATAATTAAGCATCTCACAGCTTTTAAAAGCTGAGATTCTGGTCGAGTTTAGAGGAGTAAAAGACAAGAGAGCAGAACTCAATGAGCAGACAGGGCACTTTCATGACATATTGAAGTCAGTGCCTAAGAAGGGTAGAAAAAGGAAAGGAAATCATGGCAGTAATACTCAAACTATAAAATTAGATTTGACATCAGTCTTGTGAGTTATAAACTCATTAGCTGTAAGGTTAAACTTAGTAGCCTCAAATATTCTACAGGATGCCTGAAACACTAATGAAAAATGGCACACCCGTTCATGGCTGATGGAAGAGCAGGAATATATTTCACATCTGACAAGAAAGCTCAGGACTTCAACTTTCCTATTGGAATTAGCAAATCAGGAAGAAAAAAATTGGCATCACAGAATCATCATGCCCAGCCTTGTCTATCGACTACCTATGCTTTAGAAGGGCAGAGGGCTGAACTGGGGATCTAGCTTTGACAGCTGAAGTTGGGAGGATGTGGGCATTCGGCATGGACCAGGAAGCTCCCCTGCTCAAGTTCCACAGGTTCTGAGTGGGACGATTCCCCTGACAAACATCTGCTTCTTAAGCAGTACTGTGAAAATAGATGATACATCTCCAGGTGTGGAAGGAGCCAGGCCCAGAACTAAATGAAGAGTTTCTAACAAAGGCTCATTGTGATTTGTTTACGTGCCTGTTTAGTAGGAAATGCAAGCAGGAAGCTATATCCCATTACTCTGTCTCCCTGGGCCGAGGACTCTCTGAAATGGTCAGTTCTGCGGCTAGAGGTTCTCCCCAATTCCTGTCTCCAGCTCTGCTATGTTACTACTACTACTACTTCTTTTTTATTTTAAAACCTTTTTTTTTTGAGACAGGGTCTCACTCTGTTGCCTGGGCTGGAGTGCAGTGGCATGATTTCAGCTCATCGCAACCTCCACCTCCCAGGCTTAAGCCATCCTCCTGCAGCCTCCCAAGTAGCTGGGACCACAGGCATTGCCACCATGTCCACTCTGTTACTTCTTAGGCAAAAACATGGCTTGCTGATATGCTGCATCCAGTCCACACAGTCCAAGCTGGGATATACCTGGTTTTCAGGTCATAACTGCTACATATCTGCAGGGAAAAGAGAAATTAAGTGGCTTGCCTAAAGTCACATAGCTTGAAAGTGGGAAGCTCAAAATTTCCCAACTAGCTTGTCATCTGATTCAGTTCAGTTAAAAATCCCTGTGTTGATATTGAATGTTCCTAAAACAAGGAAATGATAAATATTTGAGATGATATTTATACTAATTACCTGATCTGATCACTATACCTTATATGTATCAAAACATATGTACCCCACAGATAGGTACAATTATTGTCAATTTTAAAAAATTTTAAAGTAAAACTAAAACAATGTCATTACAGGAAGTGAGCAAATTTAGAAAAAAAGTACCTCTATTGAACACACACTTTGTTCAGAGCCTTGTGCTGGGTGCATCCATAGATATTTGCTGCCCTCTGTCGCTGTTCTTATCAAGGTCATAGATGGCTTCTGTGCATCTCTGTTCAATTTTGAGCTCCTTATAGGCAGGGATTGTGCTCTGCTTATTGTGCCTGCCGAGTAGTAAGTGCTCTAAAGTAAGTAAATGAAAGATTGGCACTATTCCTATCTACATGTTGCTTATCATCTGGGGAAGACTTTTTAAAGTCATCTACAAAACCAGTTAGACAATGATAATTGCATTCACTCATTCATGGAATAGTTACTGGACACCTGTTTTATGCAAGACACTAGGAAGGGTATTGGGAATTCTAAAGATGAAGAAAAAAGTCTCCAATGTCAAGAACTTACGAGCTTAGAGAGGGAAATAGACAGGTAGAGTTGAATGATAGAGTGCTATTCCTATAATGGTATCTTACCCATTGTAGTCAAATTCATAGAGACAGAAAGTGAAAGGTTATCAACAGCTGGGAGAAGTGGGAAATGAAGAATTCTTGTTTAATGGGTACAAAGCTTTACTTTGAGGAGTTGAAAAAGTTCTGGCGATGGATGGTGTTGATGGTTGCACAGCAATGTGAGTGTAATTAACGCCACAGAACCGAACACTTAAAATGGTAAATTTTATGTTATATTTATTTTGCCACAATAAAACAAAACAGAAAAGTGCTCTGCAGCCTGAGGACAAGTGACCCCTAGAGCCCAAGCCTGGCCTGGACACTGCACCCTGGCCCAGTCTTCACAGCCTTTGCACCCCGGCTTGTCTGGAAGGGACTAGAGCAGGTGTGGGAATTAGAACAAATAGAGGTTTAGGATCTGGAACAGATCTTACCTAAGCTATGAGAGCTTCATTATACACCTCGCCTTTCCAGAAGCCACGAGTTCTGTCTATAGTGGATACTGTTCTATGTTGTTTCACATGATGGTTGGTCAGGTGCAGCCACATGAGGCCGGCTCGGGAAAAGGAAGTTGATTACGCTCACAGGTCCTAGAAGCAGGAGGTGTGGCACACAGGGCCACAACGGAACGCTCCAGTGTAGGTCAGGAGGCCGACAGGGCCAGAGAGAGGGAAGATCTAGGTCATGGCCGCTATTGGAGTTTCCGCTGGAAAGGTAAGGTGAGGCAGCGTAAACAGTTTTGGATTGGCCAATTTGCATTATAAATGGCAGGCTTTGGGTTCTACAGCGATGGTCTCTAGTTGCTTGGGACCTGGCTCTGGGGTGACTAAGGCAGAGGAATATTGCTTCTTATACTGTACAGGTCCCATAGAGGAGATGTGACTAGATAGGCCAGCCTGAGCAGGGGCAGCCTCTCCCCATCCAGAAAGAGTTTTAAGATAAACATTAAAATATACAGAAAATAAAAATGTAAGCACACATTGTTTTACTGCACTTTGCTTTATTGTGCCTTGCAGATCTTGCGTTTTTTTACAAATTGAAGGTTTGTGACAGCCTCGAGTTGAGCAAGTCTGCCAGCGCCGTTTCTCCAGCAGCTTGTGCTTGCATCACGTCTCTGTCACATTTCAGTAATTCTCACAGATATTTCTAACTTTTTCATTATTATTATATCTGTTATGGTGATCTGTGATCAGTGATTTTTTTTTTTTTTTTGAGACAGAATCTGGCCCTGTTGTCGGGCTAGAGTGCAGGGGTGTGATCACAGCTCACTGCAGCCTTGAACTCTTGGGCTCAAGTGATCCTCCCACCTCAACCTTGGAATTAGCCGGGACTACAGGTGTACTACACCTGGATAATTTTAAATTAGCCACACCTGGTTAATTTTAAAATTTTTTTGTGGAGATGGGTCTCACTATATCACCCAGGCTGGTCTCAAACTCATGGGCTCAAGTGATCCTCCCACCTCGGCCTCCCATGGTGCTGGGATTACAGGTGTGAGCCACTGTGCCTGGCCTGTGATCAGTGATCTTTGATGTCACTATTGTAATCATTTGGGGGACCAGTTGTGCCCATCGAAGATAGCAAATTTGATCAATAAATGTTGTGTGTGTTCTCACTGCCCCATCAACGGGCTATTCCCCTATCTCTCTCCTTCTCCTTGGGCCTTTCTTTTCCCTGAGCTGTTTTCTATTGCCTAAACAATAATATTCCATTTAGGCAAATTAATAACCCTACAGTATTCCTCTATTTTCTATTGCCTAAACAATAATATTCAGTTTAGGCAAATTAATAACCCTACAATAGCCTCTAAGTGTTCAAGTGAACGGAAGAATCTCATGTCCCTCATTTTAAATCAAAAGCTGGAAATGATTTAGCTTAGTGAGGAAGACATGTCAAAAGCCGAGATGGGTCAAAAGCTAGGCCTCTGGTCAGTCAGCCAAGTTGTGAATGCAAGGGCAAAGTTCTTGAAGGAAAGTAAAAGCGCTACTCCAGTGAACACACAAATGACAAGAAAGCAAAACACCCTTATTGCTGATGTGGAGAACATTGAATGGATGATCGAACCAGCCACCACATACTCTTAAGCCAAAGCCTCACCCAGAGCAAGGCCCTAACTCTCTTCAATTCTATGAGGGCTGAGAGAGGTGAGGAAGCTGCAAAAGAAAAGTTTGAAGCTAGCTGCGGCTGGTTTACAAGGTTTAAGGAAAGCAGCCATCTCCATAACATCCACGGGCAAGGTGAAGCAGCAAGTGCTGACGAAGAAGCTGCAGCAAGTTATCTAGAAGGTCTAGCTAAGATAACTGATGAAGGTGGCTGCACCAAACAACAGATTTTGCAATGTAGATGAAACACCTTCTCTTGGAAGATGACATCTCGGCATCTTTCATAGCTAGAGAGGAGAAGTCAATGACTGGCTTCAAAGTCCCAAGCTCACTCTCTTACTGGGGGCTAATGCCGTTGTTGACTTTAAGTTGAAGACAATGCTCATTTACCATTCCAAAAAATCATAGAGCCCTTTTGTATACTCTACCTGTGCTCTCTAAGTGGAACAACAAAGCCTGTGTGACACATTTGCTTACAGCATGGTTTACTGAGTATGTTAAGCCCACTGTTGAGACTTAGTGCTCAGGAAAAAAGATTCCTTTCAAAATATTACTGCTCGTTGAAAATGTACCTAGTTATCTAAGAGTTCTGATGGAGATGTACAAGGATGTGAATATTGTTTTCATGCCTGCTTGCACAACTCCATTCTGTAGTCCATGGATTGAGGAGTATTCTCAGCTTTACAGTCTTACTATTTAAGAAATACATTTTATAAGGTAATGGCTGACATAGCGATTCCTCTGATGGATCTGGGCAAAATAAATTGAAAACTGTTTTGTATATGTTTTTGTCTGTGGTTCTTGGCTCATAACTCCCAGAACCCTTGTTATTTCGCAAATGATTAAAACAAGAAGAGTTATCTTTTATTAAAGTATTTGGGCTTTTGTCCATGGGTCGCAAAGCCGCTTTGGAACAGCTCAGAGTGAGAAAGGTGAGAGACTGTCTTTTGTTATAATGTTGGGTGCTTTACGCCACAGAAACAGGCATCAGAAAATAGAATCTCGGCTGGGTGCAGTGACTCATGCCTGTAATCCCAGCACTTTGGGAGACCAAGGTGGGTGGATCACCTGAGGTCAGGAGTTCAAGACCAGCCTGGCCAACACGGTGAAACCCCATTTCTATTAAAAGTACAAAATTAGCTGGATGTGGTGGTGTGTGCTTGTAATCCCAGCTATTTGGAAGGCTGAGGTGGGAGAATTGCTTGAACCTGGGGGGCAGAGGTTGCAGTGAGCTGAGATCACACCATTGCCTGGGCAAAAAGAGCAAAGCTCCATCTCAAAACAAAAACAAAACAGAATCTCTATCCGACCTTCTCCTGCTCTCCTTTCACCTGCTCTATTTTTTCTCCAAAGCAGGGATCTCTCCCGATCTTTCTGTCTTGGAGCTGGCCATAAAGAAATTCTCTGACCTACCTTGTCTGATTGGAGGAAGGAATGTTGCACAGAGAGACCAAGAAGAATCTGCACAGACAGGCCTTGCTAGGTTTCCTTGCTCAGTTTATTAATATAAAATCATACTCCTTTGGTCCAATCACATTTCTACACAGTTGTCCATGCTTCAGTCATGCCTACCCAATGAAGTCTTCATAAAGGGCTCAAGAGGATGGGGGTGGAGGGTACAGAAAGCTTCCAGACAGCTTAACTCGTGGAGGGTCCTGGAGGGTGATGTACCTATGGAGGGCATGGAAGCTCCCCATCCCTTCCCCCTTACCTTTCCCCGTGCATCTCTTTATCTGTATCCTTTGTCATATTCTTTATAATAAACTGGTAAACATAAATAAGTGTTTCCCTGAGTTCTGTGAGCTGCTCTAGCAAATTAATCTACCCCAAGGAAAGGAGTCATAGGAGCCCTGATTTTTAGCTGGTCAGTCAGAAACACAGCTAAAACGACCTGGGGCTTGTGATTGGCATCAGAAGTGGGGGGTGGGGACTGAGTCCTCAACCTGTGGGATCTGATGCTATCTCTGGGTAGATAGTGTCAGAATTGAATTGAAGGACACCAAGCCAGAGTCCACTGCAGAACTGATTGCTTGCTTGTTGTATGGGGAATCCCCCCGATATTGTGATGTGAGAGCAGAAGGAAAAATAGTTTGTTCTTGCAACGCAGAAACCTCCTGGAAAGGATTCACCATTCTAAGATGCCATTAAGAACATGTGTAATTCATGTGAGGAGGCCGAAATATCCACATTAATAGAGGTTTGGAAGAAGTTGATTGCAACCCTCATGGATTTCAAGACTTCAGTGGAGGAAGTGACTGCAGATGTGGTGGGAATAGCACAAGAATCAGAAGTGGAGCCTGAAGGTGGGAGAGAATTACTGCAATCTCAAGATTAAATTTGAATGTTTGAGGAGTTGCTTCTTATGGATGAGCAAAGAAAGTGGTTTCTTGAGATGAAATCTACTCTTGGTGAAGATGCTATGAACATCGTTGAACTGACAACGAAAGATTTAGAATATTTCATAAATTTAGTTTATAGAGTAGTGGCAGGGTATGAAAGAATTGGCTTCAATTTTGAAAGAAGTTCTACTATGGGCAAAATAGTATCAAACAGCATTGCATGCTACAGAGAGACCTTTCATGAAAGGAAGAGTCAATTGAAGTGGCAAACTTCATTGTTATTTTAGGAAATTGACAGAGCCACCCCAACCTTCAGCAACCACCACGTTGATCAGTCAGCAGCTATCATGGAGGCAAGACTCTCTACCAGCAAAAAGATTAAGACTTGCTGGAGGCTTAGATGACTGTTAGCATTTTTTAGCAATAAAGTGTTTTCAAATTAAGGTTGGTACATTATTGTTTTAGACCAAATGCTATTGCACATTGAATGGACCACAGTATGGTATAAACATAACTTGTATGCCCTGGGAAACCAAAAAATTCATGTGACTCCACTTTATTGTGGTGGTCTGAAACTGATCCCACAGTATCTCCTAGCTGTACAGGTATAAACAATATAGGTATCAGATAAAAGGTCACTTGGTGAATAAAGAACTTTGGCAGTTACGTATTGCTGCAATAGGTAATTACATAATTGCTACATAATAATATGTATTATTAACAAGTGGGACCATAAATCTAGAATGTAATGTATGTGTATATAGATGTTATTATTATTATCATTTTAATTATTATTTATATTATTAAATAATATATTATTAAATAATATATTGTTTAATTATTATTATCATTTTAATGGCTATTATCATTTAATGGCAGCAATAGATAACTGCAAAAGTTATTTTAGTTACTCCAATTTTAGTTGTTTAAAACAACAGCCACCCTTTATTTGCTCATAACTCTGCACTGTGAAATGGGCTCAGCTGGGCACTTGTCTCTGCTCCAAGTGGTGTTGGCAGCACTTACATATGGGTTTGTAATCAGTTGGCAGGCTTACTGAGCCAAGATGGCCCTCCTCAAATGTATGGCATCTTGGAAGCAGGACTGGGACAGCTAGGGGCTGGATGGGCCTCTTATTTCTTATGGAATATCATATTTAATGAATTAGTTTTTATTAATTTTTGATTACCTTCAATCCGTGGAGGTTTGCAAACAGCTTTTGGCAGAGTTGAAGTGTTTAATAAATAGAAACAACTTAAAAACTCATTATGCCTTTTACATAATTTATTAGACAATTTAATAATTTGTCATTTAAATTATCATAATTATATAAGATTTATATAAATAAGTTCATGATTATTTGTTCATTTAACCATTTTATGTAACATTAGATATTCTAATAACTTTCTTAGAATTTATAATTAGTTTTGTTTCATGTAGCATATTACATTTCTTTGCTTCTATAGTTTTAAAATTTATCCTTATGTGCTTAATAACTTTTACTGATTGTTGAATTAAATTATTGATTTAACAGAAACGTTTCTTGGAAAGACATGAGGAAGTATAGATATCAGTATTGGAATATTGTTTATTAAGGCTAATTCTCTAAATTATGTTTTAATTTTCCAGATGTTTACTCCTATTTCAGACATTATGTTAAAACGAATATAAAATTTCTAACTCTCTTTGCATTACAGCATTACAGGTTTTCTATTGGGGCTTCATAGAAAATTAATGAATGACATTTTACTGTGTTGATTCATAACTTCTCAAATAAGTTACTTTCTCATTTCAGTATGTTTTCCAACAAGTGAGTCCATAAATCTAGAATGCAGTGTAAGCTTATATAGATATTATTTCTTAATGCCTGTTGAATATTTCATGTTTGAAAATGCTATTCTCTCAATTTTTATTTCAATTCCAAGATCATCAGATATATTACTTCTCTGTTTTTTTTCATCTATGGTATTATTTAAAAGAGATGCTCTGTCATCCAGGCTGGAGTGCAGTCCAGTGGCTAGTTACAGGCACAATCAGAGTGTACTGCAGCCTGGAACTCCTGGCCTCAAGCGATCCTTCCACCTCAGCTTCCTGAGTAGCTGGAGACTACAGGCACCTGCCCCTCTGTGCCCAGCCCCATCTGTGGTAGTTTTTATGGACTGCATTGTGTTCTCCCAAAATTCATATGTTGAATACTCAACCACCAATGTAACTGTATTTGGAGAAAGTCCCTATAACGAGGTAATAAAGGTTAAATAGGGCCATAAGGGTGTAGTCTTAATCTGTTAGAACTCTTGTCCTTATAAGAAAAGAAACCAGAGATCTCTCTCTCTCCCCATGTGTGCACAGAAGCAAGGTTATGTGAGGCCACAGAGGGAAGGTGGCTGTCCACATGCTAGTGTTACAGGCAGCGAGTTCCTCTTCTTGCCTCCTCAGAAGAGAGAATTTGACTGAGAGGCATAAAGCGGAGTGAGAGATGGAGGCAAGTTTTAGAGCAGGAGTGAAAGTTTATTAAGAAAGTTTTAGGACAGGAACGAAAGTAAAGTACACTTGGAAGAGGGCCAAGCGGATGACTTGAGAGGTTCAAATGCGCTGTTTGACCTGTGACTTGGGTTTTGTTCGCTGGCATGCTTCCGGGGGTTGCGTCTTTTCTACCCTGAGGCTTCCCTTGGGTTGGGCTGTCCGCATGCTCAGTGGCCTGACAGCACTTGGAAGGAGCTGCATGCGGAGTGTGTTCACTGGAGTTGTACACATGCTCACTTGAGGTGTTTTTCCCTTACCACTCCAGTGTTCCTAGGTGAAGGAACACTACAGTCAACGCCGCCGTTTTGCCTCTTAGTGCGCATGCGTGAGCCCATTCGCCCAGCTCCTGAGATCTTATCGGGAAGCTGCAGATTCCATCAGTTTCAGGTCTTTTCCATCCTTTGGGAGACTGCCTTTCCCTGGTGCTGGCTGCGACCAATTATTATTTTAGAGAGACAATGTGACAACTACTTGGCCATCACCTGATGGTAGCCTGACATTCCTGGTATGAGGGGGGGGTCTTGCACTGCTCATGTCTGCCTGACTACCTACTGTAACGCTAGGACGACAGCCCACACGAGAGACTTAATTTTACAGTACCTAGGTAGTGGATTTCCAGCCTCTAGAACCATGAGAAAATAAATTTCTGTTGTTTAAGCCACCCAGTCTGTTGAGTTTTGTTATAGCAGAGTGAGCAAAATAATATAGTAGTAAATATAATGCTTATGAAGAAAAAATTAATTTATTGAATTAACATCTTTCATTGTATTATCCAGTGGTGATTGAATACAGTGACTTAGTGCCAAATTAAAAATATGCAGAAATGTTTCTAAAATTTTGGCTGAAATGCCAAACTTTCTCTGTAGCATACAAACACTAGCACTATCTGAACAATATGCTTCCATGAAAATATTTCTTACTGGTACCATTTTTCTCCAATATTGACAATATAGTTTGTATATTATTTTGAATATTATTCCTTCCAACTCCACGAGATCAACAAAGTTTTAAATGTCTCATTTAAAATACATTATTAAATGCTTTTATGTGAGACTGTTGCATAGAAAATGAATGACATTGACATTTTACTGTCTTGATTTATAAAATCTCAAGTAAGTTGCTTTCTCATTTCAATAATGTTTCCCAACAAGTGGGACCATAAATCTAAAATGCAATATATGCTTACATGGATATTATTTTTTAATGGCTATTGAATATTTCATGTTTGAAAATGCTTATGTTTAAGTACATGCTGTATAGCGACATTTCAAAGGTTACTTCTGTAATATTTTAAATTGTTTTATCAACATTTTGTCAAATTTACAACTTTTCTTTCAAATGCATTGTTTTCTGAAATTGATCTTTTGATTGTTTTTCTCATAGATATTTATGGTTTAAAAAATTAAACTCTGTGTTGGGAAAAACAGCAAAGGAGAAAGGACATACAGAGTGCCTACATAAATTGGTCATGAGTAACATATAAACAAGGAACAACAAACTGCGGAAGGCCGCAGGAGGCCTCTGAGGAGGAAGCCCTCTTCATGCCTCAGGTTCCAGTGCAGGGTGACCCAGGCTCTGTTACCATAAACACTGTGCTCAAGGACGTAAAACCCCTTCGTAGCAGTATGATGTAGCCAGACTTGTAGGCTCCTTGTAAGGCCCGCGTTCCATCAGCTGTACATAGATAATAAGCTAAAGATAACCACATGTTCTTGTTTTGTGAAACTCCCAAACTGCCACTGTTACCAATCCTTAGGATGATACACCAGTTCCGGCTCACTGATTCATCCATCATCACTCCACCCCTACCCTATAGATCAAAGTCATTGTAATCAATAAATAGTGTGGATGATCAGAGCTTGGGGCCTTCACTGTCGCCTCCAGAGTAATAAAGTGATGGCCCCCTGGTCCCACTTTTTCTCTTCATCTGTCTTTCTCTCATTCCTTTGTTGCCACTGAACTTGTGGTACCCATGGGTGATATGGGGCTCATGGATTCCCTACAACTGTGAGCTTTAACAGAACATGATTGCCATTCTGAAGGATATGTAAGTTGTCTGGGAAGAATAATAATTTTTCCTTCAGTCCTCATAAGTTCTTACTTGGAAGGGACCCCTGTAACAAAAGACAGATTTATAAGAGAAAACCAAACGGAAGCTTATTAACATGTATATTTCATGTGTACATGGGAGACACTGGGGGAATGAGTAGTTCTCAAAGAGGTGGCTTTGAATTCCAGCTTATATAGAGTGTTCAACCAAAAAAACAGTAAATTTTTAGAGAAGTAACAAGAAAAAGGAAAAGGACTTTGAATCTAGAGGTGGCAACTTTGGGAAAGGCAAATTAATGGCAGATAAAGGTTGGTTAGTAAAGCTTGTTGATGTAGCTTCCTTGGGTACCATCTTGGGCCAGTAAGAGTCTGCAAACCAAAAAGTATCTGAGACAGGTCTCAGTCAATTTAAAGTTTATTTAGCCAAGGTTAAGGACATGCCTGGGGGAAAAAAGCAACACAAAAACTACAGAAACAGTCTGTGAGCCATGCTTTTTTTCCAAAGATGATTTTGGGGGCTTCAGTATTTAAAGGGGAAAAGCAGGCTGGAGGGGAAAAGAGAGGGTGTGGTCACATTACTGAATCCACATGTTGTGAGAGGAAAGAAGGAGACAGGCAGAGGAATAGTCCATTATGTATTTGTCTTGCACTCAGTAAATCGACACTTTACATGAGATGAACATAGAGTAGCTCCTGTGGAGCTACCTGGCCTTTTATCTGCAGCTATTTGCTTAGAACAAGGAAAGGCAGTTTCTTGCATGACTCAGTCAGCTTCTGCTTAATTTTTCCCTTTGGCATAGTGAATTGGGGTCCCAAGATTTCATTTTTCTTTCACAGGTTCAGTGCTGTCTTCAGTGATTAACCTTAGTTCTTCCTGGTAGAGGATGGGCCAGGATACCCTTTGTCTTTGTAGACCTTTGTCCTGCTTTTAGGCAAATAGAGGGGGGCAGAGAACTTTTCCTGCAGCTGCTTCTTCTTGATCACCTTCAGCTCGGCAATTCATATTTTGGGGTAGCATATGTTGGTCTCCCACAAAGTCTTTTAACAATGAACTTTGAGTGCCATTTGCAGCTAATATTTATGTCAGTAGCACTGGTGAGACACGTTTTTTTCATGGTTTTTGTCATTGTGCAAGAGACACTGGTATTTTTGTTAAAATTTTTTGTATTGAAAAAATAAAAAGCATTGTGTTATTTTGTACTGATGCTTGCACAGTGTAAAGGATGTCTGAGGTGGTTTGGATGATATTCCAGGCTGTGGTTCCTTACTACTATCACTACTTGTACTCTGCACAATCAGAAGATTGAGGTGTGTGATCTTTAATGGGAAATTAATAAACATATCCACATTTGGTTGTCTCTTTATTCTGAGAGTTCATTTTTAATATTTTATTTGTAAATTCTTAAATGTATAAATATTGAAATGCTGCATTTACAACTTACACAAGAATTACAATGCACAGATAACTAAAGTAACAACTATATAGAACCAGTGGCATCCACATGATTTCCATAGACTGATAAAAATGTGATGTACATACACAGTGCTTTGTGATTAATAAGCACATGGGAGGCCCATTTATCAGTGGTCCTTGTGATATCCTATGACAATTAGCCTGAATGAATGAGTTTAATTTTGAATTTAATTATTAATAAATTCTACTGTTTACTGCAAGAGCCATTATACTATTTGCCAATCAGAACAGAAATCTTTCAATAGTATAGGAATCGTTACAGTTATATTTATAAATGTTGGCTGAACAAATTATAAGGTGGAATGTAGAGCTTTGAAGATAAAGATTCTTTCTGGTTTGGCAAAGGGTTTAGCTTTTTGAAGAGATTCTCTCCCTGATGGGGAGAGGTGGGAGAGGAGAGAGAATGCCTTTGCCAACAGTCAGAGGGAAGCGAGAGGCAGCTTCCTGTGGACTGGATGGAGGCTGAGATGGAGGCTCTGGAGAAGAGGGGACCCCTACGCTGCTTTGTGCCAGTGACTCGTGGAAGAGGCAAGTCCTCAGAGATGTGGCTGTGTGGTGCCAGGAAGGCTGGAGCCAGGGATGGGGCTCCCAGACTGTCTAGCTAGAGCAGAGGAGAAGGCCAGAGGTGAAAGGAACAAGGACCAGTCCAGCTGGTGAAACTGATTTAGGAATTTTCTTCTCGGTCACTTTGCAAGCCGGGGACCCTTGGCCGGTGACACCTGGCCCAGTCTTCACCCGGCCATGCTGGCATGCCCCAGCTCACCTATATTATAGCTTGTACCCACATTCGGTGGCTCCTGAGCTCTTGTACTATGCCCAGGAAGAATGAGGATACACTGGACATTGAAGGGTGAGGAGGGAGGAGAAGAATTTTGTTGAGTGATAAAAATGGCTTTCAGAGGAGAGGGGATGTGGGGTTGGTCCTCCTACCCAAAGCTGGGAAATTTCCCTGTGTGGTTAGGTCCAGGGTTTTATGGATTTGGAATGGGGAGTGTGTGCTGATTGGCTTGTGAGTATGCAAAAAAGGTTATAGCAAAGACACCACTCAAACATGGGCACGACAGTGTAGAAAGCCAATTAGGAAAAAGTAGGTATGTGTAAAATAGGTGAAGGGTGGGGATCAATCAGAGGGAAGTGCGCCAGATGGGTAGACAAGTTCTCAATCTTGCCTGAGAATTTAACTTGTAGCTTGGCTTTCAGGCTTTAAATTGTGGCTTGGAGGTGGGATTTCACCAGGGACCCACCCCTATCTGCCTCGGCATTTGGCTGCCTCCTGTTGCGATCAAAACTGCCTTTGCAAAAGTATGACAGTAAGAGAAATCTGACATGTCTGACTCCATCTTGCTTCTAGCCCCACAGGCTGGCTGTCTTTGCTCATTCCTGGAGTGGGCCACGGTAAGTTTGGGAGAAATTTATTTATAGTTTATTTAATAGCCCTTCCCCAAAACTAAATTGTCCTTGTAAAACTAATGAAAGGGCACTAAGTTAGGAGGATGAAAAAGGCCTGAATTCTACATAATTCCAGAGGTCATAAGATTTGCAACTTCCCCAGTTATTCTTGCAGATAACAGCACTACAGAACCTAAGATGGTCTTTTGAGATTTCTTTTCAGGTTTTTGCATTTCTGACAACTAGATGGCCCTACCGGGACCCCTGACTCAACCAGTCCTGTGGCCCCCACCCAGAGGACTCAGTGCATGAGGACTGTTTTCCACACCCCTATGATCATATACCCTAACAATCAGCATTTTCACTACCCTAGCCCCCTGCCCATTAAACTATCTTTGAAAAATCCCTAACCTCCAAGCCTTCAGGGAGATTGATTTGAGTAATAACTCTGTCTCTTCTGTGGCTGACTGGCCTGCATCAATTAAACACTTTCTTTACTGCAATGCCAATGAGACCAGATAGTTCCCTTGACCATTTTGCGGGACCCACAGAGGGGGTGGCTTGTTTACTCAGCCTGAAGCTCTCATCCCCTCACAGGAAGGGGAGCATGAAGGTGAATGTGTGCAGGGGCCAGGATGAGTGCTTCTGGGAGCTAGCAGGAGTAGAACACTCTGTGGGCCTGTGGCAGTGTCTGGGGGTGGGTACCTGCGATCCCCAGACCCCCAGAGTGTATGTTATGGTGTGCTCTTTTAGTTTTGGTATCCATGAATGGCTTAAGTGTTTACCAGCTCAGTAGAGGGTCACGGTGACAGCCTTTGTACCCGCCCTCTTGGTATGCGAGTTCTTGTCTGGCATCCAGGAAGCATCAGGTCGTGCGAATGAATTGAAGGGTAGTAAATGCGGAGGATTTTACTGAGTAGTGGAAGTGACTCTCAATGGGATGGGAAGCTGGAAAGGGGATGGAGTGAGAAGATTGTCTTTCCCTGGAGTCCAGCTGTTCCCAGTTGAACTCCTCTCCAACCATAATCTCTTATGTCCGGCTGCTTCTTCTCCTCTCGAAGTTCAGACACTTCTTCTCCTCTTATCTCCTTCTCTGCTGCACCTCTGCCAGTGGAGTCTGAGGTTTCTATGGTTACAGGATGGGGGCAGGGCGGGCCAGGGTTGTTTTGGAAAAGGCAACATTCAGGTTAGAAAACAGAAATGCATGTTCTCACTTTGGGCTACTGTCCAGCTTGAGGGTGTGGTTCTTGCAGGGTATCGCCCTCTTCTACCCAGTATTTCCCTTCCTCCTGTCCATATCGCCATGGTCTCAGTGATTTGATTTTGTTAGTGCAGTGGGCAGGAGGAACCTGTTGGGCAGTTACACTGGGACATTTCAGGAGGAACCAGTGTGGACCCAGGACCAATGGCAGAGTGAGGCACTGCAGAGTGAGGAGCTTTGGTGCTATGAAAGCTTCTCAGAAGCTTTTCCCAACTTTATGGGGAGCCCCAGTGAAGGCTGATACTGAATTTTCTGCCAGTCAAGCAGGAAAGGGGCTCAAATTTAGATTTAAGTTATTTTAAAGAAAGAGGTGATTTAGCCAGCACACGTAAATCTGCAGTTCATAGCTTCCCACACATATGGATGTGTGCCAAGCAAGTTAAGTAAACATAGTCCTAAGTGCCAACTTAGATATACAGGGGTATATCTGGCAGTGAATTAAGTCCCTGTGCTTCCACACAGCTGGATTGGTCCTTGATCCTTTCCAATGGTAGGCACTGTAAATCAATGGTGGGAGGTAAGTCTCAATCATTTTTAGAAGTTGATTTTGCCAAGGTTAAGGACACACCCAGGAAAAAGGCACACAAAACCACTGGAAATGTCTGTGGTCCTTGCTTTTCCCAGAGAGCCTGAGATCTTCAATATTTAAAGGGAAAAGAGCAGGCAGCAGGGGAAAGAAGAAGAAGAAAAAAGGAAGGGTGGATAAAAGAGGCAAGTGGTTGCATTCCCTTGAGTCTTTTGATTAGCTTTACTGAATCCACATTTTTCATTTGAAAGGAGCAGTGGAGAAATAGTCAATTATGCATTCCTCTGGTGCTCGGTAGGAATCTGCATTTTAACATAAGATAAAATAATCGCAGAGTATAGGAAGCAATCAGATATGCATTTGTCTCAGGTGAGTGAAGAGATGACTTTTAGGTCTGTTCATGGTCCCTTACCTGTAAAAGTAAGCTGTTAATTTGCATTGTCAGGGTGAAATTCAACAGAACTGCTTTAGGGGAAAGGTCTTGGGGCCCACAAGAAATTTCCTCATGAGCAAAAGGTGAGGGAGGTATGTAGGAATAAAATGGGAGGTGGGTGTGTGTGACCCAGTTCCCAGCTTGCCCTTTAGCCCTTTGTGTGACCTAGTTCCCACTAAGCCCTTTAGCTTAGTGAGTTTCTGGTCCTGAGATTTTATTTTCCTTTCACAGCACTCAAAATTTAAAAAAAAAGTTAATTGCTCAATAAATTACATGCAAGAAAAGGGTTAATGTGTCCTGGTGTTAGCACTTAGGGAATGTATCCAAGTCACCCCAGCACCAAAGTATAGGTCTGCAGCAATCTCAATTCTTGCCTCTTCAGAAGAAAGAATTCAACCAAGGGGCATAAGGCAGAAGGAGATACTGAGGCAGGTTTCAGAGCAGGAGTGAACATTTATTAAAAAGCTTTAGAGCTGAAACAAAAGGAAGTAAAGTACAATTGAAAGAGGGCCAAGCTGATGACTTGAGAGATTCAAGGGCATAGTTTGACCTTTGACTTGGGGTTTTATATGCTGGCATGTTTCTTGGGGGTTGCATCCCTTCTTCCCTGATGCTTCCCTTGGGGTGGGCTATCCGTATGCACGCTGGCCTGCCAGCACTTGGGAGGGGCTACATGCACAGTGAGTTTACTGAAGTTGTACGCATGCTCACTTGAGGAATTCTTCCTTTACCAGGTGAGTGTTCATATACCATTTAAACTCCACCATTTTGCCTCTTAGTGTGCATGTTTGAGCCCACTCACCCAACTCCTGAGATCTTAATGGGAAGCTGCTGATTACCAGTTTCAGCTGTTTCTATCTATTGGGAGACTGCCTTTCTCTGGCACCAGCTGCAACCAATTATTATTTTAGAGAGACAGTTAACAACCATCTGACCATCACCTGTTGGTTGCCTGGCATGCCTATTTTTGGGGGGAGGCCCTCTCCTGCCCTGCTTATCTCTGCCTGCCTACCTACTGTAACTATGGGGGGTGAGAAAATCTTTAGCTCCTTGTTTGAACAAACCAGCTGTAAAATACAATGTTGAAACAACCCAAAGCACAAAAATGCTAACAATTGCTGAATCCAGATAGGTAGATGAATGTTCACTAAACTCTCTATCCTTCTACATCTTTAAAAATTTTATAATAAACACTCAAAGAACCCCAATTCTCAGGACATTCCAAACATCCAGACTTCACCAAGAGAGAAACAGTATTAGGGGAGGTTGCTTAGCCAGGGCAGAGTATCTTTGTGGTGGGGACTGGAGGGAGTGTTTGGATTCGGGGGTTGAGAGGTGGGAGTGAGAATTCGGTGAGCTGGATTTCAGCTGGAGGATGGGGAAAGCTTTCTGGAATTTTGACAGGGGTTGGTTGGGAAGCAAGAGAGTAACTGGATATATCATACCAGTTATATATGGCACTGAAAAGTTTACAGAGTTCATTTATGGGGGAAAATACCGGTTAGGAGATACTCAAAGTTTGTGCTAAATGAAGCATCTGGTCAGATTTTCCTGTGGGCAGAATGGTGTTAGTGATGGGGTAGGAGGAGGTTCACAGACCACTTAACTGAGCTTCCCACGAATCCAAAGGCATGCACCTTTATGCTTTCACCATTTCTCTGATGGATGCTTGAGGGTGGGGTGAAGACAGGAATGCAAGGGGAGGGGAGATAGGGTTGGAAAAAGCTTCATGATAAACCAAGTCTTTAGTTGTGTGCGTATACTTTACAGATAGTCCCCAACTTACGACTGTTTGAGATTTTTCAACTTCACAACGGTGCAAAAGCAATACACCTTCAATAGATATATTTCAAATACTCATACAGCCATTCTATTTTTCACTTTTGGTACTGCATTTAATAAATGACATGAGATATTCAATACTTTATTATAAAATAGGCTTTATGTTAGATGATTTTGCCCAACTGCAGGCTAATGTGTTCTGAGCACATTTAAGGTAGGTTAGGCTAAGCTATAATGTGTGATAGGTTAGATGTATTAAATGCATTTTGATGTACACTATTTTCAATTTACAAAGCGTTTATTGGGATGTCACCCTACTGTAAGGAGCGTCTATAATATGGTTTGGCTCTGTGTCCCCACCCAGATCTCATCTTGAATTGTAATCTCCATATGTTGAGGGAGGAACCTGGTGGGAGATGACTGAATCATGGGGGTGGTTCTCCCCATGCTATTCTCCTGATAGTGAGTTCCCACAAGATCTGATCGTTTAAAAGTGTTTGGCAATTCCCCCTTACTCACTCTTTCTTTCGCCTGCTTCCATGTAAGATGTGCCTTGCTTTCTCTTTGCCTTCTGCTGCGATTGTAAGTTTCCTGAGGCCTCCCCAGCCACGCAGAACTGTGAATCATGAAACCACTTTCCTTTATAAATTACCCGGTCTCAGGTAGTATCAGTGTGAAAACAGACTATTACAAACTGTATTTGCCTTCACCTTCAATAAACAGACGTATTGCTATATATTAGGAAAAGACAGAAAATCAAAACTAATTTATGTATAACAACTCAGGAGGAGCAGGAATAGGTTAAGAATAGGTCAAGAAAACATGGAACATTCAGACTTATTTACAAGCAGAGAGAGAGAGTGTGATGTAATTTGCCTTAGGTTGCCACTTCGTCTATGAACTTTCCCTGATCACACTAACCCCAAAGCACTGTCTCTCTTATACACCAAGTTGTCAGCACAACTTGGGGCACCTGGAAATTGTATTAGGCTGCTGGTACCAGAAAAGCTGACTATAGCAATACAGCAAAAATGTGAACTGGCTGTTCAAAAGCTGCTCAAAACTCCCTTCCTTTGCCTTTCTATTTAAAAAAGACTGAAATGAGAAAACACTCACCTTCTCAGATTCATTTGCAACTAGGCAGTGGTGGCCAAATGTCAGAGTTCTGGCCAATGAGATGTAGGAGATCTCTGGAGAGGGCTTCCTTTACTCTTCCCCAAAAGTTACGCCTTCAGACTGGGAGAACAAAATCCACGTACTGAAGCTAGCAAGTCAGAAGGCAAAAGAGCTTGGGACGTTAATAGCGTCTTGGAGCTGCTACACTAGCCATAAACTGATTATCCCAATTTCCTATCATACCAGGACCCCTACTCCCATTAAACCATGGTATCAGTTAAGAGTTGTGTTCATTCATAAATAACAGAATGCCTTACTCCTATGGGTTAAAAAAGTGAGGAATTTTATTGTCTCATTCCACAGAAGTCAGGGAATTGGAAATTAAGGCCTGGGAGAGCGGCTTTATTATGTTGTCAGTGGTCCTTGCTCTCTGTATCTTCTTAGCTTTCCCCTTCTTAATGCGTTGGTTTCCTCCTTATGGTCACGAGATAACTGCTGCACCTCTAGGCATCAGGTCTGCATTTCAGACAAAAAGAAATATTATTTCAAGAGTTCACACTGTGTCATATGGCCTCTCCTGGCTGCATGGTGGGTGGGGAAGAAATCAAGTAATTGGTTTTTCAATGTCTACAGTAGAGAAAAAAATGTAGGTTGGTCACTCTACTCAACATCCATTCCCAATCACCTTCTCCCTTGCTTTCCTCTACTGTGTCTTTTGTTTTTTAACATTGCCTTGTGAAGTAATTACTGCCTCACCAATTAGACTAGAAACCTTGTGGATCCCTGACAGTGCCTGAAACTACGGACACTAAAATATTTTGAAATAATGAGCAGTAACTGCCTGGGGTTCTTATTTTCTGAAGTTTTGCAGTCATCTTTGCTAAGATATCATTCTGTAACTGATAAAGCAAAGCAGAAATGGGTAAATGGTAAGAATAACAGTGGCTGGATGGAGACTTGAAAGTCACAGTAGTAGGATAATGGATTCCATTTTTTAATTTGAAATTTTATTTTGATGTACAGACTCTTGGTTCTGGTGATGCTGTGCTAGATAATTCAGACCAGTTCTCCCACTGAACACAACTTATAAAGCTGAATGAAATATAAAAACATCTTCTTGAAAGCATCAAAGACCTAATAAGAGAGTAAGGAATTACTGGGGCCAAAATCTGAGAGTGATTCAGAATTTAGAGGGGTTGGTTTAGCTCCTTTGGCCAATTTCTTTTCTAGGGGCATTTGTTAATCTTGAGGAGGTGGCTGAGGGAGTGAGCTATGCTTTTAGTACTTTGTGGGGCTAGGGGCAAAAGTCAGAGTCCAAAGACCATCAAGGGTTGGGACTTGATAAGCCCTCTGTTTTGACTTGGGATCCAGAAGGACTGCTCCGTGTGAGTAAGGCTGAACCAGAAATAAACCAGCCCTCACAGAGACCACAGTTATCTTGGTCATCCTGGAAAATTTCAAACGCTGAATTTGAATTAAGGTAATCCTGGAGCTTTAGGTTCCCCTAGACACCTGGCGAAAGAAGTTGAAAATCCTCCTTGGAGAAAGATAACAACATCATTTTAGGCCTCGAATGCCTGTAAGAAAACTTTTTAAAACAATGTTGGCACAGTAAAAATCTATTAGATGGATGAGAAGCTAGGACTCTATAAGCAAGAATCAGCAGAAACAAAAGATCAGATTGGTTCCAAAGGGACTCAAAATTCTTGAATTCTTGAATTTTCCTTTGATATGATCTCATTGTTTTGGTGTCATGAAATTTTATACAGAATGTTACAATGAAAAAAATGATCTCGATAAAATAAAAAGCAAAAAAAAAAAAAAAAAAAACAGCTAGAAAGAAATATACCAGGATTGTGTTGGTGGTATCTGATAGCAGCTAACTATGGTGTTTATCCTTTTCACTTTTATACTTTCCAAATTATTTTATATTTTTGAGACAGAATCTTGCTTTGTCACCCAAGCTGGGGTGCAGAGGCATGATCACAGCTCACTGTTCCTCGACCTCTTGGGCTCAAGCAATCCTCCTGCCTCAGCCTCCTGATTAGCTGAGACTGCAGGTGCACACCACCATACCTGGCTAATTTTAATTTTTGTAGAGACAGGGTCTTGATATGTTGCCCAGGCTGGTCGCAAACTCCTGACCTCAAGTGATCCACCCACCTCAGCCTCCCAAACTGCTTACAGGTTTGAGCCATTGTGCCTGGCCTCCAAATTTTCTTTAACGACAATTTATACTGGAAGAAATACTTCTGTAAAAGAGAAAGTAACATAGGGTATAACCCAGAGCAGGGCGGAATTCATAGGCATGCAACTTCTACAATTGTCAAGGGTCTTGAGCTTAGAAGGGCCTCCTATTTGGCTTAATGCTCTGCTGTTGCTGTCTTGAAATTATAAATTTTTAAACAAGAAGCTTGATATAGTTTGGATATTTGTCCCTGCCCAAATTTCATGTTGAAATGTAATCCCCAGTGTTGGAGGTGGGGCCTGGTGGGAGGTGTTTGGGTCATGGGGGTGGATCTTCATGGCTTGGTGCTGTCCTCACAATATAGAGAGTGTTCTTGCAAGATCTGGTTGTTTAGATGGCACTCCCCCGCCTTGTTCTTGCTTCTACCATGTGACACGCCTGCTCCTGCTTCACCTTCTACCATGAATAAAAGCACTCCTGAGGCCTCCCCAGAAGCCGAGCAGATGTTGGTGTCATGCTTGTACAACCCACAGAACTGTGAGCCAATTCAACCTCTTTTCTTTATAAATTACCCAGTCTCAGGATCTTTTTTTTTTTTTTTTTTTTTTGAGACAGGGTCTGGCTCTGTTGCCCAGGCTGGAGTGGCATGAATACAGCTCCCTGTGCCCTTGACTTCCTGGGCTCAAGCAATCTTCTCACCTCAGCCCCGCAAGAAGCTGGGACTACAAGTATGTGCCACTCCACCTGGCTAATTTTTGTATTTTTTGTAGAGATGGGGTTTCTGCCATGTTGCCCACGCTGGTCTCAAACACCTAAGCTCAAGTGATCTGCCCACCTTGGCCTCCCTGCTGAGATTACAGGTGTGAGCCATCAGGCCTGGCCATGTATTTATAGCAATGCAAGAATGGCCTAATACAAAGTCCCACATTTTCATTTTGCACTTGGCCCTCCAAAGTATGTAGCCAGTCCTGACCCAGAGGCAATAAAATGTTGATCGGTTGATTGCTCTGGTCAACAGCCTCTAGACTTGCTCTAGTTTCTCCACTTCCCACTGAAAGGCATCTAGTTTCTAAACTGGAGATGTGAGGCCAGGCACTGTGGTACACACCTATAATTCCAGTGCTTTGGCAGACCAAGGCTGGAGGACTGCTTGAGGCCAGGAGTTCGAGACCAGCCTGGCCACATATTGAAGCTTGTGTCTGCAAACAAAACAAAAATTATCTGGGTGTGGTGGTGCATGCCTGTAATCCTAGCTAGGAGTTTGAGGCTGCAGTGAGCTGTGACAGCACCACTGCACTCCAGACTGGGCAACAGAGCAAAACTCTATCTTAAAATAAATAAATAAATAAAAGAGCTGGGCATGGTGGCTCACGCCTGTAATCCCAGCACTTTGTCAGGCTGAGGCAGGTGGATCACGAGGTAAAGAGATCGAGATTATCCTGGCCAACATGGTGAAACCCCGTCTCTACTAAAAATACAAAAATTAGCTGGGTGTAGTGGTACACACCTGTAATCCAGCTACTCGGGAGGCTGAGGCAGGAGAATCGCTTGAACCTGGGAGGTGGAGGTTGCAGAGAGCCAAGATCGTGCCACTGCACTCCAGCCTGGCGACAGAGTGAGACTCCATCTCAAATAAATAAATAAATAAAATAAAAATAAATTGAAGATGTGGCCAAACAGCTGCAGGAATGTTTAGGTAGAGTAAAGAGGCCAGGATTAGGAGTCTGAAGACAGGTTTCCAGTTCTGTCACTAGAAAGCTGTATTTCTAGCTTGCTGGAATTCCTTCCTTCCAGCTCTCAAGCCATCGGAATCACATCTGTGAACAGGAACACTAGCACGCCAGAGTCAGAACCAAACAATAGTTATTTATCTAGTTCCTAACCTGTGCAAGGTACTGGGTGCTCTAAGATTCACTCCAATCCATGAGGTGGGTCTATTCTTTCACCCAGATTTGCCAGTTGTCTTTCAGGGTATTTCTCCTTGCTTTCTGGACTTATCTGAAACTGAAGTTCTATCTGAAATGACTGGACCTCTTTCACTGCAGTGTCAGAAATCTCTTGCAAAAGCAACCATGGTGAACTTCCAAGATGCTGGGCCACTGGGACAAAGTGTGCAGTTAATAATCCCTGTTCTTATTGAATGTATACCAAGTGCCAGGTTGTGTGCTAGGTTTTTTTTACTTATGCTCCCTTTTAATCCTTTGAAATGGCTTGACTCTACTCTTATTTTTTTTCTGATAAGGAAACTAAGGTTTAAAGAGGTTAGGTAACTTGCAGCTAGAAAACGGTCTACCTCCAAAGCATCTTCTTGACAATTCCACTAGACTAACACCAATACCACTGAGCCCCTGTAACTGCCTCTACAGCCCAGCATAGTCCACCACCAAGTCCATGTTTACCTAATCCCAAGGTCGGATGCCTGGGGAGGGTGGAGGATGCAACGGAAGGACGCTAATGGAGAATTTTGCAGGGTCTGGGAGCAGAGCAGTAAACGCAGCCTTAAGCACCGAGTATGCTAGTTTGGTAAAATCCACCGAAGCAGCTTCAGGATCCAAGGCTTGTACTGTATCCCCAACCAACACTAGGCAACGCCCCAAGTCCCCACACTTCCCACTCCGATAGGCGAAACTGCAAGAACCGGGAGGGGCAGCTGCCGCGTTTAGGTGCGAGGCACACACCATACCCTTCCGCAGCTTCCCACCTCCTCCAGACGCACGTGTTTAAAGAGTCCCTGCTCCAACTGGTCCCACCCCACCTCCGCTCGGCCTCCAGCCCTGCCAGTACTGCTGGATTGAAGTTTCCTCAGAGAGGCGGGCGCGCACAGCTGCAGTGGCAGCGGCAACGGCAGCGGCCACCAAGCGCCCCGCGGCGCTTCGCCACCCACCTTTCTCCGGCACCCGGCCCTGCAGTCTCCGCCCGCCAGGGAGGGCGCTCTCAGCGGAGCAGGAGTTGAGGGCGGGGCGCCGAGAGGAGGGAATCCCGGGTCGCGCCGATACAGTTCTCGCAGTGGAAGAGGCGGCGGCGGCGGCATCATCAGCAGCAGCAGCAGGTGGAGCGAGCTCCAGCGCCTGGCCTGAAACCTGCCGCTGCAGGCACCCGGGCTGGAGCGGGCCGGCTAGGTGGGGCTAGTGCTCGCCCCCATCCGACCCCCAGTTTCCGGGACACTTGGGTTGCCGAAGCCAGCTGGCCGGGGTCTCGGTTGGGGCCAGGCGCGCGTCAGAGCGCACGGCTGCGCTGGAAGCCGCGTCTGGGGCGCAGAACCAACTGGACCTACTTCCTCTTGGCTACCTAAAGACCCTTTCTTGGAAAAGAGCGCTGCCGGCTCTGGGATTTGAGAAGAGGTCGGAGCCCACCCGGGCACCTCGCTGGACACTATACGTTTGCGCCCGGTGGCGCGGGAGGGTCCGGAGCGGAGCGCTCATCTCTCCTCAGCGGTTTAGTGGCGGAAAGCAGAGAGCTTCCCAGGGCGGACGGGACCTCCTCCTCAGTCCTCCGTGGAGCCCTCGCATCGCTCGCCGTATTGGTCTCGAGGGGCTCACGGCTTGGCACTAACTTGCAGGTGTTCTCTGCTGATTTGGTTTCTTCTTCGATTAGGGGACAGTTCCCGCCAACGACACTCGACACACGTTTCCCTGCCTTCGCAGGAGAGCCGGGTCCGGAGTCGCCCAAGCCTGCGGAAATCCAGCGCCTATTCGCTGACCCTCGAGTCGCTCCGCTAGCCGTGCGCCCTCCTGGGTACTAGCCTCGAGAGGAGCGTGCAGACGCGGCTCCTTTGAGGGAGTGCGGTCCTCGAGGAAGGCATTGGGCTCCTAGGGGCTTCTTGGCGTGTGTGGTGGGACTGGGGTCCGCCGGCCATGGCCTTCACTTTCGCTGCGTTCTGCTACATGCTGTCTCTGGTGCTGTGCGCTGCGCTCATCTTCTTCGCCATCTGGCACGTGAGTAACCCAATTTGGTCTTTTCTTTCATCCTAATGTCTCCAAATTTCCCCGATTTCACTCCACTTTCTCCACCTTGCGGGCGTGCGCGGACCAAGAGGTTGGACCTTTTGCCGCTCCTTTGTCCCGGAGCAGGAGTCAGTTAGCTGCATGCCGAGGCCGCGTGCGGCCGGGCGCGCCTTCGGTGTCCTGGCTAGAGGCGGGGGATCGCTGGTGCCCGGGTAGGACACCCTCTTCAGGGCCCGACCGGGAGTCCCGGGCCCCGGGGTGTGGCGGCTGCAGTCACATCTAACGCCTTCCTCTTCCGCCCCCTCCTCTCCTGCAGGCGGGAGGCGAAGGAGAAGCGCCGCCGTCGGTCCCGGCGATTAGTCAAGTAGCTGTAACAACTAAACATTTAAAATGTCAGCATCTGTGGTGGGTTGCATTTAGACATAATTGGAGACAAAGTGGAAACACGACGGGAGCGCCTTGTAAAAAGTAGGGAGAGGCCGAGCCCGTGGAGAGGAGGGAGACCAGGTGATGCGAGTCTGAGTGAAAGGCGGCGGGGGAAAGGCGAGAAACAGAAGAGCAAGGAGGGGAGGGAGCCTGGGGAAGGGCAGGCATTGTGAAGGCCTTGGAGGAAAGTCACGAAGAGAGACTGTGGAGGCGACGACGGTGTCCTCTGCCCCCTTGGCGTCTGAACGTTGACTCCTAAAAACTCCCTGCGGGTGGCGAACCTCCACTAGGCCTCCAGCGTCCCCAGCCCGCACAAGCTTCCTGTCACCCTTCCCGGGACTACGCCAGGTGGAGGACAGCCGTGGATCCCAGCTCTTCAGGTGTGAGTGAGAATAGAGCGAAAGCTTCTGAATAGGGGAAGAGAAGTACAGAGAGAGCGAGCGCAGGACTGAGTACCCTGGTCCTCTCAAAGACTGCGACATTTAGCGAGTGCACGCAACTCTCAAGGCTTCCTTCTCTGAGGTTGTTTAAGCGCTCTATCCTCACCCTCAGAGGGCTGGTGGGAAGAATGGCCAAGGGCAAATGTTTTAGAAGGAGCACCCCAGTGCATAATTCCCCACCTTTATCAGCCTTGCCCTGCCCAGCGTCTAGGTGACAGGGAAGGACCTGGAGACGAGTTCCTGGAGGCATGGTTCTGGGGAGCATCAGAGGCTCTCTTACAGTGGGATGACCCAAAATGAAGACTTAATTGCAGGGTGGGTGAGATGCCGGTGTTTTGTATAACTGGTTTGCAGAGTGAGAGTTTGTCTTCAAATAGAACTAAGCAGCTACAGCAGCTCCTGCTACAGGGCTCTGACAGGCAGGAGAGGGGAAGCTCTGGGAGGAAGGCAGCTTCCGACCGTGTAACCTTAGAAAGACCCTTGCTGGCTTCCTTCCACACCTCTAAAGTCAGAAAATTGACCTGGATGATCGCTAAGCTTTCCCCCATTTCTCAGACCGTGTAAATCCGTCAATCAGTAGACTTAGGAATCCGGGGCTGACAGGGAATTCAAACACAGATATTTGGGGGATGATAAAACAAATCCTGCTGTTTAGAAGTAATGGGATTTTAAACCCTCCCTTCTCTGCTCTGCAAGGCTGGGTCTAATCTATGGTAGCAAACTAAGACTTGAAGTTGTTGACAGTTCTTAAGGGAAAAGGAAACTTACTAATTTAGAATACGAAGGAGTACAGATCAGATCATGCCTGAGCAGTGCAGCAAACCTCTGCTAATGTGCTTTAAAGGCACTTTCTCAGCTTCTTTGGATTTGGGGAGTTACTTGCATTCTAGAAGGCTAACTACTCTCTTTTTTTTTCTGCAATAGTTCATTTGCTGTTTTTTTTGTTTTTGCCTTGGCCAGCGGGTGTCAGGTACTGGACAGCTCCCTCAGACTCCATCAGGCCTGGAGTTCTCTGAACTGGTCCCTGAAGCGGAGCAAGTAACCACAAAGAATAATTTTCTCTCATTCAGGGGAAGGTGATTAATAATTCAAGAACAGCTTAATTGAGTGGTTTGTGCAGCTGGTTGACATTTGAATGAAAATCAGGTGTTTCCTGATCCAGCATTGGCCTCTGCTCTCCAACTTCTCAATGCTCACCCCCTTATCTAGGGGTAGCTGAAATGCAGTCAAATCCCAACTCAGGTTCTATCCAGATTCCTCGTAGAAGTGGCAAGATTCTCCTTTCTAATAATGAAAAGAATTTGTGCATTTTGAATTTAAATTACAGTAACAATTTCATCGTCTCAGTCCCTCCTTTCCTAGTGTTTTCCTTCTCCCTTTCCCTCCAAATCAAACAACCCAGACCCAATCACACTGATTTAGTTCCTGAACACTGAACCGGGAAACCAGAGACACACTGATTTCAGGGCACAGTTTGTATGTCTGGGTGTTAGTTGCATGGTAGTAATTATTTTGACCAGAACTGGGGAGACTTGGATTTATGTTAGACTGTTTGCCTTCTTTTCAGCTTCTTATACTTCTTATGTACTTCTTGATTGGATAAGGCATATTGATTGTGTGGTATATATCAATACCTCAAATAATGAATTGGGCACTTAATATATAGCAGTTAAAATGCGTGCTACGCTGCCATGCCTAGGCTGTAAGATATGAAGATGGCATGCTTTTCTTATGGAATTGTATGTACCTACTTAGGGGTAATGATGGTAGCTACTCTGTATTGGGTGTCTGCTGTAGGTTACGTTTTAAGTACTTTACAGAGAATCTCTCAGTCCAGTCATTTTCCTCCCCCTCTTCCCACCGGATGTCTGGGAGCAAGGATGGATGTGGCCAGCCTTTCTTTCAAGTCTTGTTTTTTACTTTGAAAATTTATCTGCATTTGTTTTCAGATGAAAATATTTCAAGTTACCAATTTATTTTATATCAGCTACTGTCTCTGAGTACGTTTATCACATTTGGAGGAAGCAGAAGAAAACTGAGTTTCCTGTGGCTTTGCATACCCTCAGCACGTGGCCTCTTACTGCCCGGGCAGCACTTTAGTCCTCACAAATGACAATTTCCCAGATTAAAAAACTGGATCAGAGAGGTTACAAGGTTGCCTAAGGTTGCACAGCTTATATGTATTGGAGCTGGTATGCATGGACTTGAGCTAGGTTTGTGAGACTCTTAAGCCTAAGCCCTTTCTCTAAATATAGTCACTATTTTTGGATTCATAACTTAGACAATTTCTAGCCAAAGGATTACCTTTCTCTATATAAATGAAATTTTAGAGTTGGAATTTCTGATTGGAGTTATAACAGCAACAGCAGCCAGACTCAAGACATGCTATATATCATTTTTTAAGAGGAAAATTCTATTTTTAAAAATTAGACTTTTATAAAATGATACAGGTTCCTTGTCCAAAATTTTGAAAACACAATGATTTGTAATTAAATAAAATCATCACTAATCTTGTCCATAAAAGATTATCTCTAGTGTATTTTTAAAAGCTGCATATGGCCGGGCTCAGTGGTTAACGCCTGTAATCTCAGCACTTTGGGAGGTCGAGGCAGGAGGATCACTTGAGCCCAGGAGTTTGAGACCAGCCTGGGCAACACAGTGAGACCCCATTTCTGAGAAAAAAATTGCATATGAATGTTTAGAAGGAAAAAAGTGTTCTAAAGGGTTTTTGATGTGAAGAGGTGTATATTCCCAGCCAGTATAAAATGAACGGTGTTTATTCACAAGAACCTTCTCAGCTCTGGCTTGGTTAAGCCTGTTTGCAGCGTGTCTCCTTTATATAAACACAGATGAAGCCGTTCTTTGAAAAGATCAAAGATTCATTACTGGATTTCAGGTTTTTAGCTTTTGAAGTATTTATATTTGGAGTCACTGTGTGTTTTGACAATTTACAGATAAAATTAATTCCCAATAAAATTCCCTAGAAAGAGCTGATGCACCATCACACCTTGAAATTTCTTTGGATTCACAGCAGCATTTGCTGTTTGAAGGTTTAAATGGCCCCAGATGGAGATGACATTCATAATGTAGTGAGAGGCAGTTTTGCTAGAGAAGATGTCTTCATGGTAGAGCCTTTTAGCCAGTTCTACCCTGTCACAGACTCAGCCTCTGGAAATCTAGTAAACATCTGTTTCTCAGAGTACCCATCTGGAAACAAAAAATGGGTTTATGTGTAATGGTAGGATGCTTGGGTTTGACAATAAACAGCCTGCTTTTTTATGACCCTACTTTGGCCTACTCAGATGAGGGCACTTCACTTGTTGCCAGGTCTTACCTGGTCTCCACTTTTTGTTCTGCTTGTGATGCCCCTGTCCATTCTGGCATCTCACTTTCAGATGGGATGTCCTCAGCTCCAGCCTGCCCCATCCCCCTCTTATCTCCTCCCTCCATCACTGTCCATTGCCCCACAGCTGGAGTGGAAGGCAGCTCCATGAGAGCAGGGACGTTTTCTACTTTACCATTGTTTCTCCAGAGCCCAAAGCAGTGCCTGACACATGTTCGGTGTAAATACTCCTAGGGCAAATTCTCGTTTCCTTCTGGCTTGACGCATTTCCAGTTGACATAGTGATATGGTTTGGCTGAGTCCACACCCAAATCTCATCTTGAATTGTAGCTCCTATAATCTCCATGTGTTGTGGGAAGGATCTGGTGGGAGGTAATTGAATCATGGGGGGTGGGTTTTTTTCTGTGCTGTTCTTGTGATAGTGAATAAGTCTCATGAGATCTGATGGTTTTGTAAAGGGCAGTTCTCCTGCACACAGTCTCTTGCCTGCCACCATGTAAGACATGCCTTTGCTCCTCCTTTGCCTTCTGCTATAATTGTGAGGCCTCCTCACAGCCATGCTAAACTGTGAGTCCATTAGATCTCTTTTCTTTGTAAATTACCCAGCCTCGGATGTGTCTTTATTAGTGGTGTAAGAATAGACTAATATACATGGTAACTCATTTCTGATTTGGCTTCTGGCTGCTTTTTAAGAATTGCTGCCTAGGCAGTTTGGACAACGTGCATTTTCCCCCATGCACTGGCACTTTGAAACTTTGGAAGCTAATTATTGCAAAGAAAACTGGCCATTGCCATGGAGTACGGGGCCCTTATTGATGATAGCGGAGGTAGTTCTCTTGCAGAGGAGCAGGTTGGGGAGAAGCACTGGCTATTCCTGGAGAGAACACCTTCTGGAAGGTGTGATGTCTGTGTTGATGCATGCCACCTTATCCTTGTTTGCATGGCAATGTAGGCTGGCCATTATCTGTAACTACCCCTGAAAAAGAAAGCCTGCATTATCATTGTATTTCCACTACAGTCGTGTTAGAGAGGAGAGAAGTGTGCAGAATTCACAGGTCACTTAAAACAATCAGGCACCAGCCCCAATCCCAACTGTTTGGTGAGGTTTCAAGGCCTCACTGGGGTTGGATGTTAGAGACACTAAAGTAACTTGTCTTTGACTTCAGAGTTACTGAACAAACATTAAAGGCAGTGAATGTTGTGAGGCCTTGCCAGGCAATTGGAGCTCCCACCTATACTGGCTCTGAAGCCGTACCGGGCCCTTGCCTCACTCTTGCTCTTCTGGCTACCTGGTGCCTTTCCCTTCCATATATCCACATGGCTCTGTGCTTTGCTCTCTGGACTTGTTTTCTGCTGTGGGTCTCTCCTCCAGTAAGTCCGCAAACAGGTTCCTCTGGGGCCTCACTCTTCTGTAGATGTGCTATCTGGATGGTGCCCTTGCCACCCTTCCTTGTCACCATCATCTGACTCACTCCCATGGGCCCCTCCTCTGGGCACCACCAAGGACTTGGCTCCTGGTCACTGTCCTGCAAGGCGCTGGGTGCTGTCGGTTATCTGACCTCCCCTCTAGTGACCACTTCCATCTTTGTGGTCTCTGGGCACCCTGACTTGCCCTGGATCTGCCTCTGCAGTGTGAGCTCCCTGTTCTTTACCCCCGCACTCTGCTGCCCCAGGAACTCTTGGCCCCCCTTTGGCTGTGGCTTTTCCTTCTCTCAATGCATCGCCCCTCTAGGATTTAATTCCTCCTCTGTGTCATCACCCCTCATCATCCACCGCTCAGCTCCTGCTGCCGCTTCCCACTGCTGTGTCCCATTTCCTGTCGCTCCTGTAGTGGATGCCTCGGTCTCCCAGGAATCCACTCTCTTCCCTCTCTTCTCTCACCCCAGATACCTGAGAGCTGCTGGGGCCCAGACAGATGCACAGTTTGATCTCAGCTGGTTTCAGTATTGCCTCCTAACTCATCAGTGGGATGTGAATCAGTTCCTTCAGCTTCCACAACACTGTTCTAGATTATGGTCATTTTCTCAGAGCCCCCTGAAGCTCCCCAAACCACCCCCATCCCGATTGTCTCTGAGTGGATGACTTTACTTCCAGCTCCCAGAGAAGAGAGAGATGATCAGACAGGGATGCCTCAGGATCCTGTCCCTCCCCAGACTTCTGATTAATGATTTCTCTTTCCTTTCCAGACTCAGAAGCAGAGTCTCTGCCTCATCTGAGGCCTCCCTCATCCACACCTAGTTCTCTGAGGAAATCACTCTATCACTTTTCCCCAGGTGTCTGTGTCTTCAGCCACTGCCCTTCAAAGATCCACCCACCCTCACCCCCTGGCAGATTTGAAGGGTGTGGTGCCTCTGAGTTGCAGACAAGCCTTTGGTCCCCAGGCCCTCTAGATGCTGCTCAGCCTTTCTTCCTTTGCAGACTGGTTTTCTCTTGCCACTTCTTGCCTGCCATTGCCTCTTTGGATTCTTACATCGGACACTCAGAAACCACGGCGACTAATAAAACCAAGCCCTCTGCATCCACCACTCAGAACTGGCAAGTATCAGCATTTTGCTATTTGTATATCTTATCTCTTTTCCAAAGACACTAGTTTCTTTTCCGGCCACCTGGGTTCTGCTTCTACCCCTTCTGGGCCCAGCACTTGATGAGGACACCCCTGGTCTCCTGTGTCAATCTCTGGTCACCATTTAGTGCTTATCTTGGCCTCTCCGTGGCTTTGAGATTGCTGTCCGCATCTTCCTTACAGCTGTTTCAAATGTTGTTTTTCCGGAACCCTGTTTCTCCTCCATCTCCCCTGTGGGTTCTTCTTTCTGCACCTTCCTTTCCATATTGGTAGTTTTCTGGCCTCCCAGACCTGTCCCCCAACACTGACCCATGCGTCTGGCGGCCCCACACCCCGCAGTTGGGTCCCAGATGAACTTATCTTCATGCCCTTCGCACTCCTCCCAGCCCTAGTGGGTTCAGTCTCCACCCCCAGGACCCTCTCTACCCCATCTGCTCCTTCCATAGTCACCAGTCACGTAGGTCCCCTCCCCTCCATGCCTCCCATCCCAGCCTTGGTTCAGGCCTTCATTGGCTGTTTCTCAGAGCACTGTGGTCCCTTCCAAGCTGGCCTCCTTGATTATGAGCTCCCCTTGGTTATCATCCTCCCACACATGGTTACCAAGAGTGATCTAATACCTGAAAGGAGCCTTCCGTGTTATTCCTAGACTAAAGCTTTTTCTGGTTTCTCTCACTGTCAAAGTTTAGAGGGCTGGCAGGACCAGGTCCCAGTTAACTGTTTAAACACATTTTACGTTTTCTGTGTTCCAGATATCCTCACCTTCTTGCGATTTCCAAATGGGCTGTTCTGTCTCCCTGGAATGCTGTTCCCTACTTCATTCTTCACTTGAATGGCTCTGCTCCAGGCTCTGTCCTCTAGGAAGCCCCATTCTCTCTGGCGATCTGACTCCACTTGTCCTTTGCCCCATCCCCAGGTCTGAGTCCCACTGCTGTATTTGTCTCCATGATGTGACTGTAAGCTTCTGGAGGGCAGAAATGGTTGCCCTCACTTGTGGCCTCAGTGTCCAGCATGGGGCAGTGTGGTGGAAACTCAGTGATTGCTGATAAAGAAATTCAGAATCTGGATAATTTATTATAGCCAACTTAAGCTTGACAGACTCCTCCTCAATGAATACTTTCCCAGACTTTCCTGGTTATGGCAATCATCTGGATGCTTATTAAAGATGCACATTTTTGGCTCTGCTGGAGGCCCATAGAATCCTAGGCTTGGTGGCGCTCTCTGTGAGGGACTAACTGAGCTTCAGTCCAGAATTAAGTGGAGGGGAGATGCTAGATGGGATAGATCAGTGTGGTTGAAGGTGTGGAGGACAATGCTAGGGACAGGCTGTGAACAACAGACACCAAAGAAGAAGAGCTGTGACAGGAAAGGGCTGTCAGATGGTGACTGCAGCCCACAGTCCATGTGTATGCCCCAAAGCAGAGCCTGATGTTGAGGCTTTTGCAGGGGGCTGCATGCTTGTCTCTCCAACATCGCATATGTTGATTTTATGCTTCAAGATAGCGTTCCCACTGGAATCTCTTGGTACCCATTTTTTAAATCATAGATTGTGAAATACACCTTTCTTCCATCCTTTAACAACTAGGTGTAGATAGTCCCCTTGTGGGTTAGATAAGGCAGGTATTAAATTCCAGGCTGAAATCCTTGCCATTCACATTGCTTCTGAATTGCTTTCCTTCTAGAACCTGCAGGGTCTTTAGAAAAACTAAACTGTTTTAATCTAGAGAAGAAGCATTAAATCGGTACTGCTACAAATAGTGAGGTCATGTGCATGAGTGACCAACTCAGATCCACAGGGTTGGAAGTGGTTGCTGTTGGGGCTCATTCATAGCCAGAGCGTCTGTGTCTTAACAGGGTAGCTGAGGCTTGCCTGCATGTCTTAGTGGTACTTGGAATCTGCTTAACTCCCAGAAAGGTCACTGAAAAGTCTAACTGCACAACTTGATCCTTACTTGGTTTCTGAATACAAATCCAGGGCTTAATAATCACACTCACAAATATTTTTAATTTGGCAAACACAAGACATTCTTACAGATATTAAAGTAAAGCCCAAATAAAAAACTAAAAAAATAAAGTTAAAGATTAGGCTGATAGACTGTAATGGGGCCACCACTATTTCTGTGTATACAGTGTATCCTAGGCATTAAAAGACTTGAGAATCTTGGTTAAGATGATCCCTGCCAATCCCAGTGCTTTGGGAGGCTGAGGCGGGCGGATCATGAGGTCAGGAGTTCGAGACCAGTATGGCCAACGTAGTGAAACCCCGTCTGTACTAAAAATACAAAAAATTAGCCAGGTTTGGTGGCAGACACCTATAATCTCAGATACTTTGGAGGCTGAGGCAGGAGAATCGCTTGAACCTTGGAGGTGGAGGTTGCAGTGAGCTGAGATTGCGCCATTGCACTCCAGCCTGGTGAGGGAGCAAGACTCCATTAAAAACAAAACAAAAACCATGATCCCTGCTCTAGGGCATGGGGATTGAAGACTAATCTTGGAATCTGATGAGATCAATGTAAACTGCCTGTAGGATAACGTCCAGACTCCTCAGTTTGGGGTTGGAAGCTTATTACAACATAGCATTTACCTACCTGCCTCTCCAGGCAGTCTCCCTCAACTCCCCATCTCACATCCCCAACCCCACAGGTGGACTTTATTGCACCCCAGATATGTCTGTTTATTCATCTTTCTATAAGCAGAGCCTTCTTCCCTGTTGGATCTAAGTTTTCCATGTGCTGTCACTGATGACTGGGTCTCATCATCAGCAACTCCGCTCACTCCAGCCTACCACAGGCTCCTGCAACCTGGCAAACTTGTGCATCTCGTTTATTCTTCTCCAGGTACAAACCTGTGTTCTTACACACTTCTCTGTGCTTGTGCCTGGGCTTTCTAAGTGAAGCAGGGGCGGATGGAAAACAGGGCCCTTAGTGTCCAATTTATGTGTTCACGGGACTTAGGAGGACGTGGTGGATGTGTGCTGAGCACGTGACTGATGGTGGCTCTCAGACTGTCCATGAAAGCAGAAAAAAGTCACCTATTTGGTAGCCTCATTCTGGCTTATGAACCCAGAAACTTGTGAGTCTTGTTCTTTTGAAGAAAAGAGGGAGCCTGTGACTTTGAAGACAGTGGTGGCTGGCTGCAGGAGCCATGTCTGGCTAGGATGGTCTGTCT
Organism: Cacajao melanocephalus; assembly: GCA_963573385.1. Lineage (NCBI taxonomy): Eukaryota > Metazoa > Chordata > Mammalia > Primates > Pitheciidae > Cacajao > Cacajao melanocephalus. The sequence goes on from CAUYLG010042335.1 coordinate 87,719, forward strand.
GGCAGTGTGCAGTGGGTCCTGTGTGCACTGCCGACCCGTGGGGACTGAGGACCGCTCCCTCAATCTGGTCTGTGACTCTGGAAGGGGAGTCAATGCAGTGCCATCTCTGGGACCCACGAGTCAGTCTGTTAATGATGCTCAGAGGCCCGGGGTACCATTGTCGGAGGGAATGGCTTCTCTCTCCAGGGGCTGCCTGCTTTCTGCCATTGCCACCATGGGCCTTGGCACTCGTGCCTGGGACAGGGGCTCTGAGAACAGAACCTTTCGTTAACCACGTGAGTCTTGGAGGCCGTTGTCTTGAAAGAACAATTAGATGACTCCAGCTGAAGGATTGATAAGGCCCTGTTGCTGGTCAGCAAATGGAGGGCAGCGGCTGTCTCTTTTACCTCTGCCTCTGGAACCTGTATAGACGCTAACTGTGTATTGAATCAAACTGAGTATTTCTGCCCAGACTCTATCATTTAATAGTCTAGCCCAGGTCTAGACTTAGCCCATCTTGTCAAGTTATCCATTTTCTCTAGTTGTATCCTGCGTCTATGCTTTGCTCAGCTGTCTCTGTATTCCCCTGGGTGCCTGAGAGCAAAAGGGACCTCACCCTAAACTGCAGTTTCTACTTGGGCCTCAATCTGGCTCCCTTAACTTAAAAAAATTTTTTTAAATTATAAAATATATATGACATTTGCTTTTTTCAAACTGTGTTTAAGTGTACAGCTTAATGGCATTAAGTATATTCATGTCATTGTATAACCACCACCATCCATCTCCAGAAATTTTTCCCTTCCCAAACAGAAACTCTGTGCACATTAGATAATAACTCCCCATTCTCTCCTCCCTAAGCCCTTGACCACCACCATTCTACTTTGTCTTTTTAAATTGATCTACTCTAGATACTCCGTATAGTGGAATCATACAGTATTTGTCCTCCTGTGACTGGCTTATTTCACTCAGCATAATGTCTTCCAGGTTCATCATATTGTAGCATGTGTCAGAATTTCTCTCCTTTTTAAAGTTAAACCCAAAATAAAACTTTAAGTCCCCCACCCCAAGCATCTGAATGGGCTCCCTTCTTGGCCAGGGCACTTGAAAGTTAACCTGAAAGACTGGTTTAGGCCACGAGGGGAAGGGAGGGTCGGTCATGTGTCCTGTCCTCTTCCCTTTTGGAATTCAGGGAACACCAACTAGCATTTACCATCAACACAGACCTTAAATCTAACAAGGAATATTTCCCATCTCTTCTCTCTGAAGCCTGCTACCTGGAAGCTTCATCTGCATGATCAGATTTTGGTCCCTACAACATCTTATCCTAACCCAGACATTCCTTTCTATTCATAATAACTCTTCCACCAATTGTCAACCAGAAAAAAATTAAATCTACCAACTTGGAATATCCCCCAACCACCTGCCACCCCCACTTTGAGTTGTCCCACCTTTCTGGAATGAAGCAATGTATATCTTTTTTTTTTTTTTTTCTCCCCGAGGCAGTCTTGCCTTGTTGCCCAGGCTGGAGTGCAGTGACCCAATCTCGGCTCACTGCAACCTCCACCTCCCAGATTCAAGTGTTTCTCCTGCCTCAGCTTCCTGATTAGCCGGGATTATAGGCATGCACCACCATGCCTGGCCATTTTTTTTTTCTTAGATGGAGTCTTGCTCTGTCACCCAGCTGGAGTGCAGGTTGTGATCTTGGCTCACTGCAACCTCTGCCTCCTGGGTTCAGGCAATTCTCCTGCCTCAGTCTCCTGAGTAGCTGGGACTACAGGCAGGCACCACCACACCCAGCTAATTTTTGTATTTTTAGTAGAGATGGGGTTTTACCGTGTTGGCCAGGATGGTCTTGATCTCTTGACCTCATGATCTGCCTGCCTCGGCCTTTCAAAGTGCTGACACCTGGCTAATTTTTTTTTTTTTTTTTGTATTTTTAGTAGAAACAAGGTTTCACCATGTTGGCCAGGCTGGTCTTGAACTCTGACTTTGTGATCTACCCACATTGGCCTCCCAAAGTGCTGGGATTATAGGCGTGAGCCACCGCCGCTGGCTGCAATGTATATCTTAAATGTATTTGATTGATATCTCATGTCTCCCTAAATGTATAAAACCAAACTGCACCCTGACCACCTCGGGCCTGTGTTCTCAGGATCTCCTGAGGGCTGTGTCATGGGCCATGGTCACTCATATTTGCCTCAGAATAAATCTCTTCAAATATTTTACAGAGTTTGACTCTTGCTGTTGACAGTTCCGTTGTATGGATAGACCACATTTTGTTTACCCCTTTGTGGATGAACACTGGGTTGCTTCCACCTTTTGGCTATAGTGGATAATGCTGCTATGAATGTGGGTGTATGAATATCAGGGGGCTTGAGTCCCTGCTTCTAGTTCTCTTGTGTATATATTCAGATGTGGAGTTGCTGGATCAAATATTTAATGTTTAATTTTTTGTGGCTCCTGTGATCTTACAGGCAGAAGCTCTTGGTCTCAGTCTTTGCTGCACAGACTCTGCTCTTCCTTGACCCTCTGGCCCCCAATGGTTGCTTCTCTCTTCTGTCCTCTCTAGGCTGGAGCAACAGCAGGACCCAGTTTCATGCATTTGCTTAAGTATCTGGTCTCTTTTACTACATTTCTTGGAAACTTCATGTCTCATAAGTGAACAAAATAGTTATAAAATCTTTATTCAAGTCCTTGCATTAAGCTCTAGTTGTGAGAAGTTATAAATGGTCCTCACACAGAGATTTTATTGAAGACAGCTCTTGGACTTTGCTGGGGAGTTTTTGCCTCTTGATCACAGTTGTTTCTTCCAGAGGATTTCACCAGGAAGAGAGGAGCAGTGTTTCCCGTGATTTTAGGGGTGTGAATGTTTTTGGGTGTGCGAGAACTGAGAAATGCACCTGCCATTAAGCACAAAGGGCATCTTGCCAAGAATTTTGTTGTTGTTCATTAAAACCTTATTTGCATTTCTGCTCTCAATTCAGTGCAAAGCGTTAGCAGTTCCTTGGTTGAGGAGGAGAGAGTGTGGGACAGGTGGGCTTACTGAAGTCTTACGCCTCCATTTTTGCTACTAAGCTGGGGGCTGATGGGGACATGGAAATGGAGTAGGTTGTCAGTGACTGGGAGACAATTTGGGGGATACTTTTATCTTTTAATGTCTTTAGGCTGCCTTGAGTCACAAAAGTGGTTTAAAAAACAACCAGATTTGTAAAAAGGTAGTTTCTCTCACACATGTACAAAATTACTACCACAACAAAAAATTCCATAGCCATGCACACCCCACGCTTACCTGCCGTATATTTTGTGGGGGTAGAATTTTCCTTTCTTCCTCCTGGGGTAAGGGTGGGAGGTGGAGAATGCTTATGTGCCCCTTTGCAGTCAGCACTCTTTGGGCTGAATGCCTTAGTGGGAACAATTAATCACACACATTTATTCAACCATCGTTTGCTTCTCACCATCCAGATGCTTCTGGCCAAAGGCTCCCAACTCTGTTTTTGTGGTTGCTTGTGAGTGTAATTAACGCCTGAAACTGGCTTCAGGTGAGTGAGGTGAGTGGTGTCTGCCCTTGGGTATGCTGTCTGGTCAGAATGGAGCTGTAATTTCTGATCCTTTGCAATGTCTGTAAAAACCGAACATTCATGCTCAGGACATGGGATGACAGAATGACCCAATGATTCCCTTTTCACTGGACCCCTTTCATTCTAGCAAGGGAGGAATGGCAGGCCATGCCACTGTGAATCCACCTGCGCATTCCTCTCCATTCATCAGCTTTCCCATTCATATTCTTTCAAGGTTTTGGTTTCCCATTTGAACTCAGCTCCCACCACTGCTCAGCAGCTTTTCTGGGCTGTCTGGCTGGTTCAGAAGTCTGTGGTTGTTGGTGAGTCCCTGGCATTAGGGATTTCCCAGGCCTTGGGTATTCTTTCTTTCTCTTGTTTCTTTTTCTCTCTTCTTCCCCTTCCCTTCTTTCTCCCTCTTTCTCTTTTGTCCTCCTTTTATTCCTTCTGTGCATTTATCTTGGATCTGTGGAGGCTACACAATATTACGTAGCCTAGCTGGTGGGCCCTAGGGCTGGGAAGTAAGCTGACACCACCTCCTATGTCCGCAGCGTCTAGAACCGTGGGCTGACGCTTCCAGAGCATCAGTCTTAGGTATCTGTTCTGTTTTGTGTTCACATGGTCCATTTTGACTTGGGGATACAGCTCTTCTGCTGGGGAGAAATGCAGGGGAGGAAAGCAGAGTCTTGGCACTAACTACTTCTTTTTTTTCTTATTGGCAACTGATTCATGAACTCTAAAAAAAGAGTTGATAGCAACATAGCCAGCTTAGATGTAGCAGCCCAGATGGTCCCCTATATAATAGAGACACTTGTATCTTGGATTAAAAAAATTTTTCACTGTGTTCTGTGAACCTTTTTAAGAAAAAGGAATTAGTAACTGCATTCCAGAGTTGTGGCTGTGGAAATAGTCAAATGATTAGGTAGTTCCCTGGCATGCAAAGAGTAAGAAATAGGACTTGGGAGGTCCAGGGCCAGGAAACAAGGGGAGACATATTGTGAGGGCACCGCCTTGCCTTGTCCATAGGTCTGAGATAACCCACTCTTGAGTAGGGCACAGGCAGAGAGGTCCTGTTTGAATACATGTGCATGTGGATGAGGAGCTACATAGCCGAGCTTCTGTGTCTCCTCATGGCCACTGCAAACTGGGAGCCTTTAGAGCAGGTATAGGCAGACGGGGTGGAAGAGAACACATGGTGTCAATAGTTTCTAAATTTTGCACTGAATGGATACATAGATTATCCTGCTTCCTTTCTCTGTGGTCATTGGGAAATGATACAGGCCATATTCTGCTACAGTGAATCCCACAGGCCTGCCTGAAATCTAGCAGAATCTCATTGTCATTGTCTTATGTCATCAGCAGGCCTTTGGGTGGAGCTCAGAAATCCTTGTCTGATGGGGTTCTAATTGCAGTGGTCATTTCACAAGAGGAGGGGTAGGTCTGGGAAGAGATTTGCAAGAGCCACTGGGATGCAATGTGTGAGGGCAGGATGGGGTGGTGAGGAGAGGTGGTCTCCCAGATCATGTGGAATCATCTGGAGCTGGGAATTGGCCCAGATGCGGTGGGACTTCAAGCCGCTCAGTCATTATGAGACCATAATTTACCCTGGGATAGTTTTTCTTGCAGGTTCTAGAGAGTGATAGGGAATTGAGCTGAAGCCAGTCAAGCATATGTGCTGACTGGAGGAAAATGTGTTCAGTTTTGACATCCTTTTCTCTCATTGGTTGGCAGTTTTAGTACCAAAAGTCGTGCCCTAGAAAGAGGCTGGCAGCGAATGGGGCTGGTGGTGCTGCTTGAGGGCGCTCCTTAACAAACCTGTCTGTCTTAGCAAAGCTCCCTGCATCCCCCAGACCTTTTGTTGCCTTGCGTGTGAAATGAAGGAGATGGGCGAAGTGATCTCTAAGATCCTACCCAGTCCCCAAATGCTGTGGTTCTCCACTGCTTGCTCCCTGCCCCTTATTTTTTTATCTTTCTCTTGCCATGGTTTGTCTCTTGATGGGCTTCCTGGGTATGAGGTGTCAGGTTTCTCAGTAAAGAATGTATCAGTTAAGATTTTTGTGTGTGTGTGACAGGGTCTTGCTCTGTTGCCCAGGCTGGAATGCAGTGGTGTGATCTCTGTTCACTGCAACTTCTGTCTCCCAGGTTCAAGTGATTCTCCCATCTCAGCCTGCCAAGTAGCTGGGACCACAGGCGTCCACCACCACACCCAGCTGATTTTTGTATTTTTTGTAGAGACGGGGTTTTGCCATGTTGCCCAGGCTGATCTTGACCTCCTGGGCTTAAGTTATCCACCCACCTCAACCTCCCAAAGTGCTGGGCTTACAGGCGTGAGCCACCAGGTCTGTCAGTTAAGATTCTTAGAAATCAGTTCTGGTCATCGTAACCAAAAAAGGGATTTATGGGAAGGGAACTGGAGTACTTATAAAATGGATGGAAAGTCCAGAAAACAAGGCTTGAAACAATAGAATAGCCAGATTCAGATCCTCATCCTTGAATCACTCTGAACTTCTAAGGCTGAGCTGGGGTGAGTGCTGTCCATTGGTCATACCCAGTGGGAACCAGAAATATGGCAGGGACTTCAGGCATGCTTTTAACCTCTCCAGTGGATGGGTGGGCCCCTGGATTATCCCCCCACCAGGACTGCACTCAAAGTGGGCAAATTCTCCAGAGGAAATCAGACTGGTGTAGAAGTGTGGCATGAATGTAGGTGACCAAAAAGCCAGATAATCACTGCTTGGGCTCTTTGGTTTAATTTTTTAGCTTGTCACCTCACCTGTATTCAGGGAAAGCAAGATTTTCTCTAAAGTCAGGATTATCTTCTTGGTGCCACAGACTCTTTGATGTATTACCCATGTGAGCTGCAGAAAAACATCTTATTTCTCTTCCTTCTCAGCTTGATGAGGAGCAGCTGTGGTCTGGCCGGGAAGATGGATTTACGAGACCTGTGGCCCTGAACGCGTTTCCCTGCAGGGGGATGAGTGTCCATCGCCCCTTAGTAAAATCTGCACTTCTCATGCCAACATCCCATGGCTATGGAGGCAGTGCAACATGCTTCCATGGCACGTGTTTGTCCTTCTGAGCCTGCAGCTTTTACAGAGTCTGCTTGGATAAGGGCTTTGCAGGACTTCAGCAGAGCACGTGCTCAGTTGGAAGGAACAACAGTTGTGTGAATTAAGAATAAGGCGAAAGGTTTTTTTGCCAGTTTGATGTCCCCCCCAGTCAGTGCAGACCCAAATTCTAGAGGATAAATGGTAAAGTGAAACCTAGCTCTTCCTTGCCTTTCTTCTTACTGTGTCCCATGGAGCATAAGTCCCTGCCTCCCAACTCCCTCCTCTTCCTGAGAGATCCCCCCCACCCCTGCCCAGTTACCCTGCATCTAGCCTGTGCTGAGCTGAGGTGCTCAATTTCATGTCCCCGCTTCTCACTGAGCCAGGGGTGGAGGCCCCTCCTCAGCCCTACCTGCACCACTTAGTATGCCCTGCTGCATCCCCACCAGGAGCTGCTCACTCATAATTAGCAAAGTTGGCAGCTCCCAGCACTGTCCAGAGTAAGTTGTTTTGCTCCATAAATGGGAGGCAGCATCCATTGTCTCACAAGGGATGTGTTAGTCCATTTTCACACTGCTATAAAGAACTGCCTGAGACTGGTAATTTATAAAGAGCAGGCTTAATTGACTCACAGTTCTGCACGGCTGTAGAGGCCTCAGGAAACTTAAAATCATGGCAGGAGATGAAAGGGAAGCAAGGCACATCTTACACGGTGGTAGGACAGAAAGATAGTGAGAGGGGAACTGCTCTAAGCACTTTGAAACCATCAGCTCTTGTGAGAACTCACTCACTGTCATGAGAACAGCATGGGGGAATCTGCGCCAATGATCCAGTCACTCCCATGCAGTCCCTCCCACAACACGTGGGGATTACTATTCGAGATGAGATTTGGATGAGGACATAGAGCCAAGCCCTAACAAGGGGAGAGGTGATATTACAGCTCAGAGCTATGCTGTGTGCTGGCAACTCTGTTAAAACGAGTTCCTTAAAGGAGCTAAATAAAGTTTGGTGTGGCAAGATTATTAAAATCAACAGAGAAATGACTGTAGGAACAGCAAGCATTTTCAAGAAGTGAGTCCTGCTGAGCAACAGGGAGGAAAATAAAGTGCCAGAGGCTGGGCTGGGACAGGGATGCTGACTCAGACCTCATAGCACAGCCGAGCTGGCCTTGGCCTTGGACATGAGCAGTCAGCATGCAAAGTTTGGTTGTTGAACTCCACTTGGTATTTTAATATAAAAAAGAGGGTTCACATCCGTAATCCCAGTGCTTTGGGAGGCTAAGGCAGGAGGATCGCTTGAAGCCAGGAGTTCAAGACCAGCCTGGGCAACAGAGTGAGACCCCCCGCCATCTCCAGAAAGAAAAAAAAAAATGAGCCATTTTTTTTTTTTTTTTTTTTTTTACAGGCATGCACCTGTAACCCCAGCTACTCTGGAGGCTGAGGCAGGAGGAATGCTTGAGCCCAGTTGAGGCCAGGAGTTCAAGGTGACAGTGAACTATGATTGCACCACTGCTCTCTAGCCCAGGCAACAAAGCGAGACCCTGTCTCTAAACAAAGGAAGGAAAAATTGAAGGAACATATGGACTAAGCTAAGAAGTAGGTCTCAAAAACAACCACCTGACAGGTGCATTCTCTTGTGGTTTATTCTTCCCCATGCCACGTCAGCCCTGAGCTTCTGAATTTGGGCTCTAGAACTCTGCTCTGGTTTGCTTTTCCTGACTTTACCAGCAGTGCCCTAACATTCTGGGTCTCAGTTTCCTGCTCTGTAAAAGGAGGGGTGGCAGGGTTAGTGGTTCCCATAGCTGGTACATCCCTAGATATTATCCCTTAGAAAGTCTAACGTGGGTTCAGGACTCTGAATTTTTAGCTTCCAAGTGATTAGGACGTGCAGGTAGCATTAGGAAGCTTCAGGAAACACTGGCTATGGAATCTCTCCAGCATTCCATGATATTCTGTCTTATCCTCTCATGATCTCGCTCGAGGACCTCGCGTTGAATAAAATTCATCACCTTGTCGATACTTTATACCTGGTCTCTCATCTGTACTTCTAACATGTCATTATTTATTTTATTTGCAGTTCTGCTTCCTGCCAATCCATATTTCCACTTTCCTTTTCTACTCTAGGAAGTTTCTCATGATTTGCTTCTTACCTGCCTGTTTCCCCCGTTTTTTTTTTTTTAGATGGAGTCTTGCTCTGTCGCCCAGGCTGGACTGCAGTAACACAATCTTGGCTTACTGCAGCCTCTGCCTCCCAGGTTCAAGTGATTCTTCTGCTTCAGCCTCCTGAGTAGCTGGGACTACAGGTGTATGCTACTAATTTTTGTATTTTTAGTAGAGATGGGGTTTCACCATATTGGCCAGGCTGATCTCAAACTCCTGACCTCATGATTGCCTGCGTAGGCCTCCCAAAGTGCTGGCATTACAGGTGTGAGCCACCGTGCCTGGCGTGGTTTTCCTTTTGACTGGGGTCTCCTGTATATCCTGAAGGTGATATGTATCTCTCACTATGGAAAGCAAGCCATACTGTTTTGCTCAGGAAATGTATCCTTTGTGTGTGTGTGTGTGGTTGCAGAAAGTGATTTATTTAGATAGAGAAGGAGAAAAAGGAGAAGAAGAGGAAGAAACAGCTAGCTCTCACACTGAGTGAGAGAAAGAAAAGCCGCTCTCACACTGAGTGAGAAAGGTTCCTGGAGGGATGAAACCGGAGAAGGAAAGCTCCTCTCATACTGAGTGAGAGAATCCAGAAAGATAGAATCCAGGAGAGGAAAGACAACTTCCACACTGAGTGGGAGGGAATTGAGAGAGAGAGAGAGATGGAGTTTAGGAGATGAAAAGCAGCTTCCACGCTGGATGGAAGGGGACCCCAGAGGGGGAAAATCGAGGAGGGGAAAGAGAGCTCCCACTGTGTGGGAGGGGATTCCAGAGAGCTAGAAATCCCAGGAAATGTATTCTTATGGTTGTTTGGTCTGCAAATTCTTTTTCCCCAATAGGAAGGTAAATTCCCGAGTAGCCTTCTCCGCTCCCAGCAAGGAGCCCAGGGTCATGGGAGGCTCAGTGCATACTATTGACCTTTGAGCTCTCTCTTCTCTTCCGTGGGAAACTGCTTAGCATTCTCTTCAAGTGGATTTTCAAATACAAGAAGCCCTATTAACTGATGATGATGTGATTCATACCTGAATGGGGTCCTCATCACCCCCTCCTCCTTCATGCCCTGAAGAAGACATGGCTGAAAAGGAGCAAGACCTGGTATCTGTCTTGTGAGCCCTCTTAGGGGCCTGCTGGTCCCACTCCCTAAACATGGAAATAATGGAAAATCTTGAGTTCCTTCAAGGAAAATTCCAAGTACCTAGCTAGCCTTGAAAAGTAAAGGAACAGCCTGATAAGCAAGAAGATGATAATAGCTTAAAACAATTGCCAAGGAAATCAGTAGGGGTTTGGTTCCCTATAGAAACTAAAGATAGCATCTTAGCATATGTCCCTCAGTTGTTTTGCAGAAACCTGGACCCCTACCAGATAGAAGACGCTATTGGCTGGCAGTAGACCTCAGGTAAGGGGGAACGGAGGAGTGAACTCTGTCATTCTATGTTCTAAATTTCTTCCTGAGGGCTTGGAGGAAGTCATGCCCACAGGCCAGAGCTTAACACACCTTTCTGCTGACCCCAAGGTTATAGACAAAGCCTTGCTTCCTTAACCCTGTTGCAGATTAGAGAATTTTTAAATCTACTTGTGACCCATAAGACTCCACTTCAAGATATCCCACATTTTTAGGCCAAAATGATGTATAACCTCCATGTATTATGATTTTGCCTGTAACTTCTGTTTTCCTGACATGTACCCCTGCCTTTAAAAACCCTTTCCTGTAAACTATAGAGGAGGCCAGGTCTTAGGCAGGAGCTGCCCAGTTTTCCTTGCTTGGTGCCTTGCAAATAAATGCCCTCCTTTCTCCCACTGCAAAACCTTGGCCTGGATGTGTGGTTTTACTGTGCTGGGCAAGTGGACCCCAGTTCAGTTTGGTAACGGCTTTCTGTTTCCTCTTGCTGTTTATGTGTGTGTGTGCAAATGTGCTAGCACACCCTCTGCTCTGTGACGGTGAATGTGTGCTCCTTTACCAGCCTCACCCACCTCTCTGAGTGGCACTTTTCTCATCTGGGTGGCTGGGCAGCAGCCCCTTTCAGCTCTTGTGCTTTAGAGACGCCCTGACTCCCTCGTCATTCCTCACAGCTCCCAGCCCTTCCACAACAGTTGCCCCAAGAGGCCATTTGAAGCATGGTGCTTAGAAAAGCCCTTTCTTTGCGAAGGATGTTGGTGTCAAGTTTGGAGAAGGCACATGCGATCTTGGGTGATTCAGAGCTTAGCAGACTCTCAGAGCCCTTTGTGTCTCTCCAGTTTCTGTGATCTTCTGAATAATTTATTTACCCCTCAGCATCCCCACTTCCTCTTCTAGCTATTCTCTGCTCATTAGTGTCTGTGCCCAGAGCGGGTAGGGGCCGGAGGAGCAAGTGAAGTGAAAAACCCTTCACTGGCTTCCTGGCTGCTGTGTTGTGAATTGGTGGGGGGTCATGGCAGAGCCAAACCCAGAGATAAGATGTTTGGGAGATAACAGGGGATCTCTGCCACCATCTGCCAAGATTCCCTTTGTGTGTGTCACCTTCGAGACATGGCCGAATGGTCATTAAGGGGAGGGGCTGTTTGGGGCATGCTGCAAGCCAGCTGCTTGTTGTGTTCTAAGCAGCAGATCTAAAGGCAAGGGAAGAAGGAGCACTTGGTTGTGAGCAAGCATGGAAACGATATGTTTCCAGGAAAGAGTTGACGTTCAGCAAAGATGACATATTCTTTTACTTTGCATGTGCTATATTTGCTTCCCTGATCAGGCAAGTGCAATTCCTCAGGGGCTCTGAGGTTCATTTTCAGTATAATTGGGATATGAAGATGCTGTGATTGGAGTCTTCGGCATGGTAGCAGAGGGACCTAGGGGAGACGCCTGGGCTAAGCCTCCCCAGCATTCATCGGCACCACCCTGCTGCTACCCTAGGCTGCTGCACCTGCTGTACAGCAAGAGGGTTAGCCCCACCTGCAGGGGAGGGGAAGAGAAGTTTCCCTTCTGAGGGAATGCTTCTCCTTGCCCACCAGTCAATTCCCAGGGAACAGTGCCCAAGCTTGACATGTGTGACTGGGCAGGGAATCCTCCCCTCCATCCTTCCCCACCTGGCCTCTTTGGATTCCCCAATTTTTTTCACTGATGCTCTCCTAATCCCAGGCACCCAGGTGCAATGCTCTGGGGTCATCTCCAGAGAACTCTTCTGAGAGAGGATCAGGGTCTGGTCTGTACTTTCTGGCCATTGCTTCCCATTCCAGTCACCAGCCCAGCCCAGGCCCTGAAGGAAGCCAGGAACCGCCAGCCCTGGGACAAATCAACATCCTGATGTCTGAGTGGAAGGCGTTGCTAAGAGCACAGATGCTGCAGGTATGGCCTCTGCTTAGGCAGCTCTAGCTGGATTCCAGGGTCTATTCTGGGCACTGGTGCACTTCTCAAAGGAAGATGGACCAACACTCAGAGGATGTGGCCTCTACCCACAACACACTTCCGTTTTTCTTTGTCATGTTCTAATTCCTTAGCATGTGTCATAGAATCTAGGATTGGGATAATGGCTTATGACCATGTCTAAAGTTTTCCTAATGCTCCCAGGCCCCCACCTTGGAAACTTGAGTTGTATTTGTAAAACTAGAGAAAACCACTGGTTTGTTCCTCCTGCAGTCAAGGTATTCCTTGACCAGAAGTTTGCACACTGCAGCGTGCATATGAATCACAAAAAGACATCTCCAGAATGCAGACTGGTGTTCCTGCCCTTGAGATTCTGGTTTGGGAGGGCTGGTTATGCTCAGGTTGGACATAACAAGGTTTGTTACATGGCATTTTACCTATATTGCTATTTTGTTCAAGGATGTGAAGGATAGGTACCACCACAGTAATAGCTGATACTGAGTGAATATTTGCTGTATCAGGCACCGTTCTAACTGTAACAACTCGTTTAATTTTCCCAGTGTTCTATTATGCAGATACTATTTTTTTCCCCTTGAGATAGGGTATTGCTCTGGCTCCCAGGCTGGAGTGCAGTGGTGTGATTATGGCTCACTGCAGTCTCAAAGCCCTGGACTCAAGTGATTCTTCTGCCTCAGCCTCCTAAGTAGCTGGGACTACAGGCTTATGCCACCATATCCAGCCAACTTTTTAGTTTTTGTAAAGACAGGATCTCCCTATGATACCCAAGCTGTTCTTGAGCTCCTGGGCTCAAACACTCCACATGCTTTGGCCTCTCAAAGTGCTGGAATTATAGGCATTGTAAGGTTATTGCCGAGTTCAAAATGAGGAAACTGAGGCCAGCACGAGAAAAATCAAATTCCAGTTTATGCAGCTCCCGGGCGAGGTTCTGTGGTCCCGGGGGAGGGAGAGAGAGAGAGGGGCCAGAGAAGTTGCGCCTGGCCATTCTGGGCGTGGGGTTTTATAGGGGGTGAGGGCAATAGATTGGTCAGTGGGGGAACAAAGCATGGGCAACTGCATTGGTCATAGAGAGACTGGACCTGGACTTGGCAAGCTGCCATTGGGCTATCAAAAGGTGGGCAGGAGAAGGTGATAGATTGATTGGTGAGGAAACAAAGCATGGGCACCTGTATTGGCCAGAGGGAGAGACTGGACCTGGACTTGGCGAGCTGCCATTGGTCAGGCTCTCGGCGGGATTTTTGAATTTTGGGCTGAGAGCATGATTTAGTGCTGAGGGTGGGGCTAGGGGTGGAATGCAGGAGTGGGTGTGCGGAGCCCGCATGGAAAAGGCAGGCGCTGAGTGGGACCTCCGGCCTCCTGATAACAGTGTTATCAGGTGCGGCGGGGGTGGGTATTGTCCATCCTGCTCCCAGCAAGGCTATCGGCCTTACACTAGGTAACTTTATTTCACAAAAACACCAAGGTCCTGAACACCGGGGAAAGAGAGAAAGACTTGCTTGATTTGTTATTATGCCTTATATTTTTCTCACAAACGAACATTAATTCTACATTTCACAGTAAATTTATAATATACATGAAAATAAAAAAATTGTATAAAAATATTCTCAGGGAACTGAAATCCACTTATGTAGTCAACATTTTACAACAAATAATTTCACTTTACTCCAGAAACCTATGTGGAATGTATTTGAGCACAAATGCTTCAGAACCAGATGTTTTAGGCTTAATTACGAATTTTCAAGTTAGGCATAATGATTTGTGACCCTGCAGACTAGATATTCAGAAACAATTCAGGAAATATTGCTAAGAGAAGGGACACAGAAACTGCTATCCTAAGTGAAGACTATCAGAGGAAATCAAAACTGACTTGGAGTAAACTGAGCCCATTAACAGGATTGTTTTTTATGATGTTTTGTGTATGAGATGAGCCGTTGTTCCAAGTGAGCCACATTACTATAGATATCAATCTCTGTAGGATCTAAAGTCCATCCACTTTTTCAGGATGGCTTGAAGAAGTCAGTACATGAATATCTGGGGGACACAACCTCATACACTCAGTGTTTTCAGGAATCAAGTATCTAACTAGCAGATTCTGTTAAGTAAGCAACTTTACCCTAAAAATAATTTTCTTCAGGCCCTGTAAATTCAAAAAAAAAATTACTCTGCTTTTAAGATGGCAAATCAAATCAATTTGCAAAATCAGATATATTCACACATTTTACAACTCTCTTCTTTCAGGGATGCTCTAAAAACAAAACTGTGCACGTATTTTGCAACCTGTTTTTGATCTTCTTTACTTTTACCTAAGCTAGAAATTTGAATCACTGGTCAATTTAAAATTAAGAATGAAATAAAATAGACAAGTTCTATAAGCTTTACTCTATGGTGGCTTATCACAATGTATAACAGAATACGTAAAATGACAATAATATTTTATAATTACAATATTTATATCTGAAACTTTGTCTTAAAACTGGACCTACAGGCAATACAGCCCCCAAAAAACCCAGCTAAGTAGTCAAGAAAGATATTATTTTATTTCATTCTGTCATTGGTATGTTCATTCTGTCATTCATCAAAAGGAATTAGGTGTTCACTACTGTATACCAGGCATTTTGCTAATCACAGGCATAAACTATTTAGCAAAAAGAGTCTCTGTTCTCATGAAGTTCATCATCATATTCATAGGCATTCCCTCTTAGCCTATTTACTTTTAGTTTACATACAATTCTAACCGCCCTATATATCTAGGTGTCATGATTATATCAGAATAGAAATGTCAAGTTACAAGGGAAAAAGTCTACCGGAAAGTACAACAAGGGCAGGGTAAAAGGAAGACCTAGCAAGGAAGGAGAGAGAAAACTTAATTGGATTTATTTGTTCAATAAATACTGAGTGTCTGTTATGTATTAGTACTGCTCTAGGAGCTAGAGACAATCATGAAACAAAAGAAACAAAAATTCCCACTCTTCTAGTAACCACAAACATCAAAAAGCGCATAAAGCTGAGAATATTTAATTACGTTGTAAACATGTGTAAGTAAAGGTCACTAATATGATAGCAGCTAACACTTTTCTAAGGCTACTAATATTATAGCAGACAACACTTTTCTAACACCACTAATTGAGTACTCTTTCAAATATTTTCTCTATATAATTTATTCAATCAATGCAATGGTCCTCTGAAATATGAGATGTTATTTTTCCCACTCTGTGAAAGAGGACATAGAGACATTTCTCCAGAGGCAAACTTTTCCAGAGTGTAGGCACAATGTATGATTCTGATGTAAGCGGCAGTGAGTATCTTGCTCACACACAGCCCCACCTCATACTTCCAGTTGCCCCTGGAGATTCGTCAAGGAAAGGGAACCCTAGGCTTTGCAGAAAATAAGGTGAAAACCACTGACTGAGGAAACCTCATTTCTTGTGAGGCTGAATACTTATTATGGCATCTACTGCCTCTCTTCTAAATAGCTAATGTGCATTTACACATGTCCTTTCATCTTTTCCCTTCATGTTTCTATGAAGTAAGGAGGAAAAATGCTATCTCTGTTTTATAAATGGATTTAAAAAGGCATGAAAAAGTAAAGTGACTAGTATGTTTTTATCAGCTACTCTGAGATTCATTGAATCACACAACTAGAAGAGTTCTTCTGCTCTTCTCTCTGAATGCCAACAGGGTCTAAAGTATTAACTTAGCTAAAAACAGATATTCTAGAGAAGGTCATTACACAAACAGTGATGTTTTTGACTTAGGATTTTCATCTTCTACCAGTATTTATTGAGCATTTGTTATATAAGCCTGTCACTAAATGAGACCTGAGACCACAAGGAGGCCTATGACCTGTACAACTGAGCTTCAAGTCTGGTTAAAGAGGAAGAATATAAACGTTATTTTTGATATATTTCATATCCAAAGCCATGTGTCCGTGTGTGTATTAATATGGGTAAATGGATGGGTGAGTAGATGAATAGATAAAGAGTGAAAAAATTGGTTGGAGGGATGGATGGATGAATCAAAGGTTGATAAATAGATGGAGGGAGAGAGGAGAAATGGATATATACAGTTAAGCTACCAAATAAATAGTAAACATATGAATGCTTTTACCAGTGTACAAATCAGTGCAGTATCACTGAGGCTTATTAAATGATGTTGACTATTAAAACATTTAAGAAGGAAAGAAAACAGCTTCTAGAAATTTAAATGTTTTTATGTATCTAATGCTAAATAAATAAATTCTTCAATGTCTCTATAACCAAAAGTATTATTCATAAATCCAAATTCAATAAATAATTACCTGAGAAAGTAGGGTTGGAGTTAAGTCTTTAAAAACGGACTGTTCTGAAAAAGTAGAAAGGAAATCATTCCTAACATAAAGGAGAAAGCAATGCCAGAGGAAGTAATATAGCTTGATCATATGAAAGAAATAAATTTGTGTGTTTGATGTGGAAGTAACATATTGGGGTGAGGTGAGAGAAATAGTTGGAAAGAAAACCAAGGGCGAGAATGCATAGTGCTCTGCAAGCCAGAATGGGTGTTTACTGTTTCTCCTCTGCATACTAAGGAGACATTATTGGTTTGTGTTTTCATTTGTTTTGGTTTTGGTTTTTAAATTTTTCCTTTTATTTTTAAAAGAGTAATATATGCTAACTGCTATCTTGGGAAAATTATTCCGTAAGATGAAGGTATGATTAAGAAAGAGAAAGCAGCCTATATTTGCTACCAAAGACCACAACAATTCTCTTGCTCAAATATTCCCTTCTTACTAATAGAAAGGCCTTCATTTACCAAGCATTCTGAAATAGGCCCACTACATACGGATTCCCAAAAACTCTATATCCTTTCACTCTGTTTTATTTATCGTTATAGCCCTTGTGTCTAGTTACCACAAATGTATATACTTACTTACTCTTGTTTATTTTTGGTTTTCCACTAGAATATATAATTCTCCAAGAGGGCAGGGAACCTAAGTTGTTCACTGCTTTATTTCTAGTGATTAGAATAGCCTTTGACACATAGTAGGCACTCAGTAAACATTTATTTTGAAAGAATGAATTTAATCAATAATGAGTTATTCTATTGAAAATCTACAAATCTGTAAACTCAGTTACAGTGTCTGTATTATTTTATAAATCATTAAGTATCTTTGAAGTTACATTTCTTAGCCAGGCATCTTGACAAATACCTGTATTGTCAGTTATTCCGGAGACTGAGGTGGGAGGATTCCTTGAGCCCCGGAATTCAAGGCCAGCCCAGGCAACATAGTTTCCCCAAATAAGAAATTACATTCCTTAATTAGTTTGCATATATTTGACATTTTAATATTTAGGAATTGTCTTACAAAGCACCCAAAAAGAACCGTAAAAATAGCCAACAACTTTCCATGGTTACAAGCTGTTAAACTGGTAGCTGTTAAATTGTGTTTTTAATGAAGAATAAAATGTGGAAGATTTTTTATAAATATTATTTATGATACCAAAAGGGAAAATGTTTGAGATAGAAAATTAAATAACAGGCATAAGACACTTAACTGATTAAACAGTATGATCCCTTTTTATTCTGAAACAAAAACCTGTGTATACATGCGTGTGTATGTGTAATAAATTTTTTAAAATTACCAAATATGCATCAAGTCATGAGTTATCTCCTGGTATTAGATTTTAGATTATTTTTATTTCTTCTTTAGAATTTTGAAATATATAAAATTGTCTATAAAACATATATTAATAAAAGTTTAAAAATAAGCCATTACTATTTTAAGTGAAAAAAATCAAAGCAAGTTAAATAATGTAGTTAAAAATTGACAAAATAGACAAAACAAAGCAAATGATAGAATATAATCAACTATTACTAATTCTAAATGTGTTTGCTATCAAAAAGTATAAACAAATAAGAACAAATTATATAAGCAAGCAATAGTATTTAAATCCACGAAGCTCAAATCTCAGACATGGGCAGGAGAAAGAAAGATCACCAAGTCTGGGTTATAAATCTGCATAAGGAAAAGAGCCAGACTGGCTTCTCTCTTAGTGCTAACAAGATTTTGATAAATTTCACATTAAATTGAAACCTAGCTACTTCATCTACGTTTTCCACATGGAAGTGCAAATTTTCTGGTAAAAGAAAAGGTAATAAATCAAAAGTCCATCCAACTCATTTGTTTAAACTTTGTCTTTTGGTTCCAGTGTATTGTGAAAATATTCATCCTCTAGGACTTCTAGAGAAAAAGAGAGTACTGGCTGTCCCCATCCCGCATCCCGCATCCCTCCCTTCTTTCATAATCCATTTAGCAGTTCAATTGGCCCGTAATTCCAAATGGATTGTATGGCCGTTATATCACTCTCAAGAAAACAGAATGATAAAGGAAAAAACAATAAATTGCAAAAGAAACAATTTATATTTAGAATTAAAGACTGCATAGGAAATTTCTGACTCCCTTACACTGCTAGCAACTCTAGAAACTCTAGACCAAATGATAGGGTATTGAAAGTAGCAATGGAAATATCTTTCAGCTGTGTGATTTTGCTAAGAGGCTATAAACTTTTAGATGTATTTAAGAAAACTCATTTTCAAAGATAACATGTTAAGCCAAACATACACATAAACAAATAAGCATCTCTTTTGAAGGTGAAAAAAATAAGCCCTTCAAAAGCATTATAGAGCTTATTGTTCATTCAACTAATCAAAGCTCAGAAATGATCCATCTGTATTTACAACTTTCCCAGTCTCTATGCCCTCTCAACTCAGCTCCTTCAACCATAAGGGACAAGGATAATCTGCTAATTCATGACATCTGTTGTCCTTTAGCAGAAGGAAACTTTTGAATTATCCTTCCCCAGTCACTTGAATTCCAATCAGCTCAGAATCAAATATTTTTTTGGCTGTGATTCCATCTTTGAGTCTGAAAATTAACCTCAAGTGGAAACACATCAAGAATACATATATTCTCGGAAATCTGGCCACACATTTGATTTTTATAGTAGAGAAAGATCAGTTCAAATTTTAGACAAGTACTCAGGCATAAGTATTTAGACAACCTTCTGTCTGAGGGGATAGCTTTAGATATCAAGTTTACTGACTGGTATTACAGTTTTATGACAAGTTTTTGTGGTGCCACTGCATTGATCTGCATTAAAGAATGTCAAAAATTTAAGGTGAACTTACATTGAACTCATATTGAAAGAGTTATTCATATTCTCCCTCCCTCGCTTTCTCTCTCTCTCTCTCCCCCCTCTCCCCCTTCCCCGTCCCCGTCCATCCCTCCCTCCCTCCCTCCTTCCCTCCCTCTCCTGTCCTTACAAGAGATAGTTTGTGGTAAAAGAAAATATTATGTAATGTATGGGCATCAGGCTGCTATCTTAGAATGATCCCATTCTTCCCTTCATCTAAAACTCTGTTGCAAATATAGAAAAGTATTTCTGTATTTTGATTTCTTGTTTTCTCCCTGACCTTTTCCTTAACTCCAAGTAACACAACTTGGCTTCCTTAACTTTTGAAATATTCTAAATCCCCAACATGCTTCTTTCTATGGTGTAACACATATGACTTCTTTGTCAATTTTTATATTGATACAAAATATCTGTATATATTTATGGGGTGCATGTGATATTTTCCTATTGGCAGAGAACGTGTCATGATCAGTCAGGTTATTTAGGATATCCATCCCCTCAAACATTTATCATTTCTATATGATGGGAACATTTCGTAACCTCTCTTCTAGCTATTTTGAAATATACAACACACTGTTGTTAACTATAGTCACCCTACTCTGCTATTGAACATCAGAACTTACTCCTTCTAATTGTATGTTTGTACTCATTAATCAATCTCTCTTCATTTTCCCTCCACACATATATGCATCCACACCTTCCCAGCCTCCAGTAATTACCATTCTAGTCTCTACTTTGAGGAAATCAACTTTTTTTTTTTTTTTTAGTTCCCACATATGAGTGAGACAATGCAAAATTTGTCTTTCTATATCTCATTTATTTCACTTAAAATAATGGCCTCCAGTTCCATCCCTGTTGCTGCAACAGACATGATTCATTCCATTTTACGGCTAAATAGTATTCCACTGTGTGTGTGTGTGTGTGTGTGTGTGTGTGTGTGTGTGTGTGTGAGACATTTTCTTTATCTTTTCATTTACAGATACTTAGGTTGATTCCATACCTTAGTTATTGTCAGTAATACTTCAATGAACATGAGAGTACAGATATCTCTTCAACATACTGATTTTCTTATTTTTTTGGATAAATACCCAGAGGTGGGATTGATGGATCATATGATGGTTCTACTTTTTATTTGTTGAAAAATCTCCATACTGTTTTCCATAACAGCGATACTAAGTTACATTCTACCAACAGTGTATAAGAGTGTGCTTTTCTCCACATCCTCACTAGCATTTGTTATTTTTTGTCTTTTTGATAATAGCCATTCTGAGGTAAGATGATATCTCATTGTGGTTTTGTTTTGCATTTTTCTGGTGATTAGTAATGTTTAGCATTTTTTAAAATATGCATGTTGCCTGCTTGTTTATCTTTTCAGAAATGTCTGTTTTTGCACACTTTTAAATTTTTTTTTGTATCTCTCTTTGCTGACGATATAACCTTATATTTAGAAAAAATAAAAGACTCTACAAAAAAACTCCTAGATTTAATCACTAAATTCAGTAAATTTGCAGAATACAAAATCAACATACAAAAATCAGTAGTGTTTCTGTATAGAAATGAATAATGAACTAGCTGGAAAAAAATCAAGAAGACAATCCCATTTACAATATCTACAAAAAAATATACCTAGGAATAAATTTAACCAAGGAGGTGAAAGACCTCTACAAGGAAAGTAAACTACAAAACACTGATGAAAGAAACTGAAGAGGACACAAACAAATGGAAAGACATCTCATTCCCATAAATTGGAAGAATTGATATTGTTAAAATGAGCCTACTACCCAAGACAATTTAGGTTAAATGCAATTACTATCAAAATACCAATTGCATATTTCACAGAAATAGAAAACACAATTCTAAAATGTATATAGAAAAAAAAAGAAAGAAAAGAAAGTCAAAGCAATCCTGAGCAAAAGAACAAAGTTGGGAGCAATGCACTACCTGACTTCAAAATACTATACAGCCATAAAAAAGGATAAGTTAATGTCCTTTGCAGGAACATGGATGAAGCTGGAAACCATCATTCTCAGCAAATTGACTCAAGAACAGAAAACCAAACACTGCATGTTCTCACTCATAAGTGGGTGTTGAACAGTGAGAACACATGGACACAGGAAGGGGAACATCACATACCAGGGCCTGTTGAGGGGTGGGGAGGCTAGGGGAGGAATAGCAAGGGGTAGGGGCATTGGGGAGGGATAACATTAGGAGGAATACCTAATGTAGATGACGGGGTGATGGATGCAGCAAACTACCATGGCATGTGTATACCTATGTAACAATCCTGCAAGATCTGCACATGTAGCCCCGAACTTAAAGTATATATTCCAAGGCCATTGCAACCAAAAGAGCACGTATCAGTGTAAAAACAGACACATAGACCAACAGAACACAATAGAGAACCCAGAAATAAATCTACATGTTTATAGTCAACTGATTTCTGACAAAGGTGCCAAGTCCATACATTGGGGAGAGGACATCCTCTTCGATAAATGGGACTGACAAACTGCATAACCACATGCAGAAGAATGAAACTAGATCCCGATCTCTCTCACTATACATAAAATCAACTCAAAATGGATTAAAGACTTAATTAGAAGATCTGAAGCTATAAAACTATTGGAAGAAAACATAGGGGAAACACTCTAGGACACTGGTCTAGGCAAAGAATTTGTGTCTGAGACAGCAAAAGCACAGGTAACTAAAACAAAAATAGACAAATGGGACTATATTAAAATCATATGCCTTACTGATGTCAAGAGACATTTATAGAAAATATGTTCTATAAAATATAGAAAAAAAATAAATCCATTGGAGTCCTCCAAAAATGTGAAGAGCAGTTTGATTTATCAAGGCACTGGCTCCGGTTTCCAAAAAATCCAATTTAGCTCAATCTCTGGTGGCAAGTCATCAATGTAACTAATTATATTTTGTCAAAAGTGGCCATTCTGCCTCAAGAGATATTTAGGATTGAGTTAGTATGAACATTTTTAAATTGTCACATTCTCACTAATAATAGAAATGATGTAACATGGCAACATGCACTATCCCCAAAAGAATCTATTAAACTATGATTTTTCCTTATTTTCTTACTTACATTGAATATTCCCATTGCCAAAACATCATCATTTGTTCTGTTTACTACCAATAATTTCTTGCTCAGAGAAAAACGTAGATCATGACATTTACTACAAAGATATTATATAGCTAATAAAGGTAAAAATAAATTTTTGAACAAGGATGATTGACACACAACATTAAGTGCATTATCTGTAGTCACTGTTAGAAAAAACATTATACATGTTATTCTGTTATAATAAAGACTAATGCAAAAAGATAAGAAACATGCTGTAGTAACGTATTATCAACTCTTGATTACAAAGTCCTTTGTTTGATAAAACAGTTCTATCACTGAAACAAAACAGCACATAATGCATCTTTAAATAAGTATGCTTAGATTTACCTCTTAAGCCTGTGTATGTAAATGTGTCAGAAGAGTACTGTAAAAAGAAACACATTTTTATAGCATGTCATCAACTCTTAAAAAAAAAAAAAGAAAGAAAAAAAGAGCAATAATACTGCCAACACATTTCTTCCCAATCATGTGTGAGGAACCTAGCACTATGACTTTGTGCACTATCAATCAACCTCTTAATATGTGACTTGATAATGTACATGTAATAACAATAGTGGTAATAATAGTAAAAATAATAATGCATTAGCATTCACTGAGTTCTGTTGATGTGGTAGGCTCCATGTTTATCACTTTGCAATCAATTTACAAATATAATCCTAATCACAATTCTGTAAGACTGGTGCTTTTATTTTTTGTTAATTGACGAGGCTGAGGTTTAGAAAGAGAACTTGCTTAGACTCAAACCCAGGTCTCTCCAATTCCAAACCCTGAGCTCCTATTCTATCTAAAAAAATCAAGAAATAATAATTTAGGAAATTTTTGTGTGTATATTGAGACTTTTAAATGAATTATTTTAAAAAATTAAAGTTAAAACTTATAAAAGTTTTTTTCTAAAAAGTTTAAAAATTTTGTGCTATTTTCTCAAAATGTACACATTTTTTTTTGTTTCTTCAATTGCCTTCATAGTCTATATATCATGCTTATTTAACCAAGAAATGCTACTCTTTTTCAGTCAGCAAAAACTTAGCTTTGCTATTTTAGTAGAAAGGTTTCATATAAATGGTTAGGGTATGAGAGGTTTTTTTTAAGTAACATTAATTTGATTCTTAAGGTTTCCACCTGTAGCACAATACATAAAAAAGCATATAAGATATATATGTATAACCCTACATTCTGAGGATGTACCCTTATGCCCTTGCAGGCAAATGAAAACAGATAATGTGAAAAAAAAAAGTGAACAAAGACTATTAAAGAACCATGTCTAACTTCTATCCCTGGTAATGTTTCCTAGATTTAAAACCCACCATCTTTTTCTTTTTGTTATTGTTGTTGTTGTTGTTAAGTACTGGTATATATATATGCAGAATATGCAGGTTTGTCACCTAGATATACATGTGTCATAGTGGTTTGCTGCACCCACCAACCCATCATCTACATTAGGTATTTCTCCTAATGCTATCCCTCCACTACCCCCCCAACCCCCATCAGCCCCTGATGTGTGATGTTCCTTTCTCTGTGTCCTTGTGTTATTGTTCAACATAAAACTCACCATGCCATTTTGTGGTCAGTAGCGTGGACACCAGGTGCAGCTGAGGAACACACTAAAGACGTTTGATAATGATTGCCTTTTATAAGGCTCTAATTCTCATCTATATTGGAATACTTACCATTTTTTCTCGGTGTAGTAACAGAATAAGAATGGTTGAATATATCTCTAACACATCTTGAAATAGATATGTTGTCCCTCTTATGGGCAAAGGAAAATTAAAATAAAAAATTTCTTTTAAGCTATTAAGAGCTCTTAATTCCATTAAGCTAGAATTGGCCGGTTGTTTTGTCCATAGAACTCTTAATAGCTTAAAAGAAATATTACAAAATTATACAAAGTAGCACATTTAACATTAAGGAGTTAATGTAATTTAAAACCATTAGGAAACTGTAAATTACAAAACTATCTGTATATAAGGCAGCATTTTATGGTGGCTTTTTTGCAATACAATAGTTTTTTAACCTCACTTTTAAATATGCTGGAAATGTTGTTCTTATAAGATTTTGAGTGAAAGGCACTAGAATTAGAAGTCAATGAAATGAGGGAGGAAAAAAGAGAAGCTGCTTTGGGCTACACTGTGTAGAACAGTTGTCTCCTGCTTGCTTTCTGTATTAAGGTAAGTACCTGTTTGCTCCTTTAGACTATACCACTATCATAACAGAGCATTAGGACACTGATCATACAAGCTGTTTTCTTTGGAATGATTCTAGTTTATATTAATTATGGTATAAATTTTTTTTAAAAAACCCCTTCATCTGATATGGAAGATACATTTACTACAAAGGCATTATATGAGTCCCTTGGGTATCACCAATTCAAGGCCTACTAGATTGTTAATTCCCTATCCCTCCAAAATTTTTCTTTTATTACTTCTGCCCTTTATCTCTATCTTTTATAGTCTAGTTGAGTTCTTCTTAACCTATTTAAGGTAAAGGGCCAGTTTTATTTTTTCCAATCTACTGTAGATGGAACTTTTAGAAACATAAGTGACTAGAAAATATGAAATAAGACAAGCCTCAATCTTTTTGTTCTTAGATTAACAATATAAAATTTTTTTGTCAACTTGTTATAAAATATTCTAAATGCTTACTATCAATTTCTATACTTACCTCTTCTCAGCCAGATAATAGTTGATAGAATTACAATAATCCACAGACCTCATGTAGAGAAACACTGGTCTAGTCTGTTACCTTAGATTTACCTTCCAATTAACTAATCCCTTACAGATATGTATCAAATATATTTAGAACCTATCCATTTAATGTCATTGATTGCATATTTTTATTTTTAGAATTTCTACATAGTAGTTTTCTTTATTCATTTCTACTCTTGGCTCATGAATCAATTTCTTTCTTCAGTTCTCTGAATGTGACATAATTAACTCAAAGCCTTTAATATTTTTCCAATGCTTACTCAGCCTCATCTGGTTCATATTTTAGACCATCTTAAGCAAAAGTTGCTTTCCCGAAGGCCTTATGTTCCTTAGGCTATGGGCACTATCTATAAAGGATGTTTCTAATATTCCTGCAAGCCATCTACCTTCAGGGTTTGTGCACATCTCTAACAGAGTTCTCTCTTTGTTTCTGGTGCCTAAGTATTTTTTCATTCATAGCCTTAGGTGCTCACCAATTTTTCCCAACGTTCCTGGTTTGTTGTTTCAACATTATTTCATTCTGCCATATTGCAAAATATGTCTTAAATGCCTTATATTATCGTTCATATGAAATTTTAATTTATAATTATCAATGCTCAGAATAAAGACATCTACAGAAAACTATCATAATATTGTGGGAAAAGGCTAGGACAAATGATTGAAGAGAACGTTCCATGTGCTATACAAACGTCTGGCAAATGGTGAAAGTTCTCAGGTCACAGTACATGGTATTGATTTTTGCTGCACCATATATTAACATATTTATTATAAACATGAAATTGGGTAAAAGGGGAGGACAGGCAGAGTTTTAGAGATATTTGAGTGGCTGTTTGTAAGTCTTGACAGATAAATTTGTTCCCAGAAAATAAATAATACATAGGATGATTACTGGGTAGGAAATGCATCATCAAATTTTTCCTTATCCCTAATTGGATTACATCATACTAAAAAGCTGCTGTGCAGCAAAGGAAACAATCAACAAGGTAAAGAGACAGCCTACAGAATCAAGAAAATATTTACAAACTATAGATCTGAGAAGGGGTTAATATCCAAAATACATAAGGAACTAAAAGAACTCTAAAGCAAGAAAGTTACCTGACCAAAAATGGGCAAAATATCTGAACAGACATTTCTCACAAGAAGACATACAAATGTCCAAAAGGCAATGTTTAAAAGGCTCGCAATCATTGACCATGAGGGAAATGCAAATTAAAACCACAGTGAGAAATCACGTCACATCTGTAAAAATGGATATTATAAAAAAAGACAAAAGTGTTGGCAAATGCTTACACACTGTTGATGGGAATGTAAATTAGTACAACCATTATGGAAGATAATGTGGAGGTTCCTCAAAAATCTAAAAATAGAGCTACCATATGATCCAGCAGTCCCACTACTGCATACACATCCAAAGGAAATGAAATCAGTGTGTTGAAGAGATAGCTGCACTCCCATGTTCACTGCAGCATTATCCATAGTAGCCAAGATATGAAATCAGAATTCTAAGTGTCTGCCAGTGAATGAATGAATAAAGAAAATGTGGCATATATATGCAATGGAATGCCATTTGGTCATTTTAAAAAAAAAAGCAAAATTATTTCATTTGTGAAAACATGGATGAACCTGAAGGACATTATGTTAAGTGAAAAAAGCCAGGCACAGAAAGACAAATACTGAATTATCTTACTCTTATGTGGAATATAAAAATGTTGACCTCACAAAAACAGACAAAAATGCCAGTTATCAGGGGTAAGGGTAATTAATGGGGATGAGAGTTTGGGGAGATGTTAGCCAAAGGATACAAAAGTTCAGTTAGATTGAAAAAATAAGTTCAAGAGACCTACTGTACAACATACTTGTTAATAATGTTGACTGTAGTTAATAATTTATTGTATTCTTGAAAATTTCAAAGAGAGTCAATATAACGTGCTGTTATGACAACAATTATAATGATGTGAGGTAATGCATTTGTTATTTAGCTACATTTAGCCATCCCACATTGTATATCCTTCAACACATTATGTCATGCATACATACATACAGTTTTATCCGTAATTTTTAGCAAAAAAAAAAAAAAGCTGGAGACATCACACTACCTGACTTCAAACTGTACTACAAGGCAACAGTAACGAAAACAGCACGGTACTGACACTAAACAGATATACAGACCAATGAAAGAGAATAGAGGCCTCAGATATAATGCCCCAAATCTACAACCATCTGATCTTTGAAAACCTGACCAAAACAAGCAATGGGAAAAATATTCCCTATTTAATAGATGCTGTTTGGAAAACTGACTAGCCATATGCAGAAAACTGAAACTGGATCCCTTCCTTATA
The DNA here is from genome assembly GCA_963573385.1 of Cacajao melanocephalus. Taxonomy (NCBI): domain Eukaryota; kingdom Metazoa; phylum Chordata; class Mammalia; order Primates; family Pitheciidae; genus Cacajao; species Cacajao melanocephalus. The sequence continues at coordinate 115,147 of CAUYLG010042335.1, forward strand.
CCTTATATAAAAATTAACTCAAGATGAATTAAAGACTTAAACCTAAGACTTAAAGTCATAAAAACCCTAGAAGAAAACCTAGGCAATACCATTCAGGATGTAGGCATGTGCAAAGGCTTCGTGACTAAACCACCAAAAGCAATGACAACAAAAGCCAAAATTGACAAATGGTGTCTAATTAAAGAGCTTCTGCACAGAAAGAAAAAAAAAAAAAGTCTATCATTGGAATGAACAGGCAACCTAGAGAATGGAGAAAAATTTTGTATTCTATCCAGCTGACAAAGGGCTAATATCCAGAATCTACAAAAAACTTAGAAAAATTTACAAGAAAAAAACAAACATCAAAAAGTAGGTGAAGAATATGAACAAACACTTCTCAAAAGAAGACATTTATGTGGCCAACAAACATATAAAGAGAAAAGCTCATCATCACTGATCGTTAGAGAAATGCAAATCAAAACTGCAGTAAGATGCCATCTCATGCCAGTTAGAATGGTGATCATTAAAAAGTCAGGAGGCAACAGATGCTGGAGAGGATGTGGAGAAATAGAAATGCTTTTACACTGTTGGTGGGAGTGTAAATTAGTTCAACCATTGTGGAAGACAGTGTGGTAATGCCTCAAGGATCTAGAACCCGAAATACCTTTTGACCCAGAAATCTCATTACTGGGTGTATACCCAAAGGATTATAAATCATTATGCTATAAAGACACATGCACACATATATTTATTGCAGCACTGTTCACAATAGCAAAGACTTGGAACCAACCCAAATGCTCATCAATGATAGACTGGATGAAGAAAATATGGCATATATATACCAAGGCATACTATATAGCCATAAAAAAGGATGAGTTCATGTTCTTTGCAGGGACATAGATGAAATTGGAAACAATCATTCTCAACAAGCTAACACAGAAAAGAAAAGCAAACACCACATGTTCTCACTCATAAGTGGGAGTTGAACAACAAGAACACATGGACACAAGGAAGGGAACATCACACTCCAGGCCTGTCAGGGATGGGGGGGGCTAGGGGAGGGATAGCATTTGGAGAAACAATGTAGATTAAGGGTTGATGGGTACAGCACACCACCATGGCATGTGTATACCTATGCAGCAAACCTCCACGTTCTTCACATATATCCCAGAACTTAAAGTATATTTTTTTTAAAAATAAAATAAACAACTTGTTCTTAAAAAAACAGATAGTACCCATTTATTGTCAATTTTCTGTTTGATCAAAATAGAATAGCTCTTTAACATTTGGAAGACATGTTTTTGTGCTGCCACATCTTCAATTAATGTATTGGTCCCTTCTTTATAAGTGATTAAAACTTACATTTGTATCATACTGATTAAAGCTGAAATTTATTTTCCTTTCTTTTTTTTTCCAGAATTTCCATTTAAATACCATCTAACCCACCGGTAAACTTTCCTAACTTAACAATCCTTTTCTATAACTTCAGTGGAACTTCTAAAGTGGACTCAACTCCCGTAGAACATGTTCATTTTTTCCCCTGGTTTTTGCTGGCAGTGGAAAGAAAACACTCTCAAAAATGTGAAGGCTTGAGTTTTAGGCCCAACTGTGCTTTTCATAAGCTGAATAACCTTGGAGAAGTCACTCTACCTTCTGGAAATGAGTTTTCACATTTATACAAAGAGAAGTTTTGACTAAAGATTTTTGTTCCTTTTATAAGATTTTTGTCTTCAAGGACATTTAGCTGTTTATTATATTTTATTTTCACGTGATGCTAATTAGATTTTTTGATTAGGTGGTCAATATACAATCTATACTGCTTTTGGATTGATCTGTTTTAAATACATAGAGTTTGCCCACTCACTCCATTTTTGTAATGGCTCTGCCACTTTAATGCAGAGAGAAAGGTTTGTTCAATGTGGTAGAGAGTGTTACTAGAGTTTTGCTGATTTAAAGAAACCATAATTTAGGTTCTTAAATTTTCTATCAGTGTTCATTTCATACAACAGAAATTCTAAAATACACTGCCTTCTGTAAGACAGAAGTTCATTTCTATATTCACATAAAAACAAGTCCACAATTTTGCAGTCAAGCTGTAGCAGTTCCAGGTGGAAATTGGTTCCTCAAGTTCCTCCTCTTTTGGGCCTCTACCATCCACTAATCTTGAAGATTGAAGAAAAATATTCATTCCTCTAGTTTATCTGCCTTCTCAAAGAGAAGCATTTTCCTTTAAAACAAAATGGCTAACTCTGGAGATTTGGTAGGATTTAGGAAAATATTTTTGTTTGTTTGTTTTTTGAGACTGAGACTCACTGTCACCCAGGCTGGAGTACCACGGCATGATCTCGGCCCACTGCAACCTCCACCTCCTGGGTTCAAGCGATTCTTCTTCCTCAGCCTCCCTGGTAGCTGGAATTACAGGCACATAAAACCACACCCAGATAATTTTTGTATTTTTAGTAGAGACGGGGTTTTACCATGTTTTGGACAGCCTGGTCTTGAAGTCCTCACCTCAGGTGATCCACCCACCTCAGCCCCCCAAAGTGCTGGGATTACAGGCATAAAAGAAAACATTTTTTGACAAGGAAATTTCACAGGCAATGTGTCATATTTTATATTACCTCATATTAGAAGACACATAATGTCTGGTTATTTCTTACTAGTGACACTACGACACTAAGGGAGATTATTTAGTTAAATTGGTAATGGCTAGATCTATTATAACAATACTTTGATTTTTGCAATGAATAAGTTATCTGAATACTGCTACTTTGGCACCCTGCTGATATATTCTGCTCCCCTCTAACTTTTCCCTTAATAATTACAGCATCCATTAATAGTTCTTTCCTAGTTAGTACCCTGAGGGTCACAGCATGACAACTGTCTAGTTTTTTCATTCATTCTTCATTTGTTAACTAGCATTCTTTTATAAAGATAGACTCCTCTCACACAATAGTATGTTCCAAGATGTCAGAGAAAAATTTTACTGAACAGTTATACAGGCAAGGAAGACTTTATTCAGGACTATTTCAATAGAGCAGAGATTGAACTCAATTCTGGAGAAACAAAATGTGGGAGGATTTTAAGCCCTGGGGTGAGGCAACAGAAAGAACGGGAAAATGTTAGGGAGAAAGTTGGCCAATGTGATTAGTTATGTGTGTTTGCTAAGTGTTGCTTGTCAAAGGTGGGTCCCTATGCTCCCACAGAAACTGGGAGATAAGAAAGCAATCTTTCTTGACTATTACATTTCAGTGGGTTGGCTCCCAAGTCCTTGAAAATAACATTTCTATGTTGTAAAACCGACAAGAGCCTGGGAGAAGATTTATATATCAAACAGAAAGAGAAAAAAATTACAACAGAAAGTTTTCTCCAAGTCAATCCTCTAAGAAAAAAGAGGCCACAGACCTAAATTCAGGAAGAAACCCTCTAAAATTTAGTCAAGTTGAGGGGAACATTGAGGCAGTCTTGATGAAAGCTTGTCTTAAACTTTTCTATAACGCAATATGCATCATGTTCATCTTCAAGGTCATTTCTTGGTCCAAAATAGTTGCTGGAGTTCAATTTTCATGATCACTTGCCAGGCAGCAGAAAGGAAAAAGGTAAAATAAAATTCAGCATTTGCCAGCTATCTGTTTTTCCCTTAAGGATCCTTAAAACTATCCAACAACTTATCTTAGCATGTAATTGATCACCCCTAGCTACAAGGAAGACTGAGAAATATGATATTTTATCTGAGGACAATTCTGCCTGGAAAAGTCAGGAGTTAGTACTTTTAATGATGAAAGTGGCCATTGAGTAAGAAATCAGAAGTCTCAAACATACTGGTAAACATAAATGTTATATGTTACGAAAATAAAAGCACTGGAAACTCTGAAGAAGTTCATTAAATTATGTTTCCTCAGATCTGCTACACATCATATTTTGTTTCATGAGGAGTATATCTCAAGCCCAATGATTCACATCTGTTTTCAGCAAATCAACCTAAAAAAATACAGAAGGATAGTATTCTTTTTATTCAATGACCTAAGAAAGACAAAATGTAGAAAATATTTTGAACATTGTGGTGTGTAGGACATTTTAATCTGGTTTAAGAACCTGCTGCTTTAGAAATGGAGAAATAAAAACCTGTTAGAAAGAACTTTCAATTAATGACCTCCAAATTGTATTTATCTTGTCCTGGATCAAATCAGAACTGAAAGTTCCTGATTAATCCTGTCTGCCTAATCCTCCAATTATGTAAGGTGGTTCCAACAAACATCAGGAACATCAGCAAAAACCACAGCTCCTCATTCATTATGACATAAACTGGAAGAAGTGTTTCAAACTACAAAGAAGTGTTCCTAATTAGACAGGGTGATATTCCAATTGAAATTAGAATTCTAGGCTTTACTTTGGTACAGTTGCTCCTGGTTTAAAAATATTTTATGAATAATCTTTCATACTTTCTACATAATGTCAAACATCCTGAATAAAATAAAACTTAAGCACTCATGCTTGGGTTCATCATCATCATGCACACACATTTGTTTTAATGATTAAGTTTCTTTGAGTACATTCTTAATTCTTCCCTAGTAGCATGACCAGCATACTAGAGACATAGCACATATTGGCCATGTGAACTGAAAACATAGTTTATATTAAATGCTTTATTTCTAAAACACCGAGCCTGCCATTTATAAATATAAGCATATTTAGGGAGAAGGCAGAGCATGATGGTAGAATAGAAGGCTCCACCAATCGTCCCCTCATTGCAAGGACACCAAGAAACAACTATCTACACAGAAAAAAACACCTTCCTAAGAATCAAAAATCAGGTGAGCACTTAGATTACCCGGTGTTGTAGTACCTGGTTTTAACTTCGTTTCACTGAAAGAAGTGCTGAAGAGCTTTTTAAAGTCCTGAAACTGTCCTCACTCCCTATCCTCACTGGCAATGGCAACATGGTGCTAAGAGTGTCTCTAGGCACTAGGGGAGGGAGAACACAGCAATTTTGAGGCATTGAACTTAGTGCCATTCTGTTAGAGCAAAAAGAAAAATGCAATCAGATTCAGCTGATGCCAGCCCACAGAAAGAGCATTTAAACTAGCCCTAGCCAGAGGGAAATCACTAATCTTAGTAGTCCTAACTTGAGAGCCTGCAAACTTCACCATGGTGGTCTACAGTGCGCTGTGTCTCTATATAAATTTGAAAGGCAGGTTAGGCCATAAGGACTGTAACACTTAGGTGAGTCCTAGGGCAGAACTAGGGCCAGAGACAGTGGACTCAGGAGACACATGATATACTGAGACGGCAGCTAGGGCAGCCAAAAGAGTGCTGGCATCATCCCTCCCCTAACCCCAGCCTGCACATCTCATGACTCCAAAAGAGTCCCTATCTTTCCACTTGAGAATAGGAGAGGGAAAACTGGGGAGGACTTTGTTGTGCATCTTGGATACCAGTTCAGCCACAGCAGGATAAGGCACCAGTCAGACTCATAAGGACTTTGTTATAGTCCTAGATCTCAGATGACATTTCTAGACACACTATGGGCCAGAAGAGAATCTGCTGTCCTAAAGGAAAGGACCCAGTCCTGGCAGCATTCATCGCCTGCTAACTGAAGAGCCCTTGGGCCCTGAATAACAAGTAGCAATACACAGGTACTATGTCCAGAGCCTTTGGTGAGCCTCTGACACTTGCTGATTTCAGGTGAGACTTGGTGGCTATTGGGCAAAACTTCTCGTGCTTGAGAAAAGCAGAAGGAAAAGTAAAGGGGACTTTGTCTTGAACCTTAGGTACCAGCATGGTGACAGGGGGATAGAATACAAGTGAGTTCTTGGGGTCCCCAATTCCAGAACTTGACTCTTTAATGGCATTTCTGGATATGGCCTTGGCCAGAGGGGAGCCCATTGACCTGAAGTATGAGTCCCAGGTGAGGCAGTATTCATCACAGCCTGATTTAAGAGCACTGGCTGGTAGTCTGGTAGTACTCCTCATGGCCTGGGGTGGTGGTGGCTACAGAAAGAGGCACCTCTGCCTTTGGAAAGAGAAGGAAAGAGTGGGAAGGACTGTGTTTTGAGTGCCAGCTCAGCCACAATACAATAGAACACCAAGTAGACTTCTAAGGTTTTTCACTCTAGTCCATAATGCCCAGACAGCACCTCTGGACCAACCTGGGGACTCTGAAGGAAAGGACATAGGCCTGGCTGACTTTGCCACCTGCTGATTGTAGAGTACCAGGGCCTTGAGTGAACACAGACAGTAGCCGGGGAATGGTTATACCAGGCCTTGGGTGAGACCCAAATGCTATGCTGGCTTCAGATTTAACCTAGCATAATCAGGGGTATTTTTGTCACTCCACTTCCAACTTCAGGTGACTCAGGACAAAGAGAGAGACTCTGTTTGGAGAAAATATAAAAAAGAACAAGAGTCTCTGCCTGGTAATCCAAAGATTCTTTTGGATCTCGTCTAAGACTAACATGGCAGTACCTCTATGGTCTGGAAAAACCACAGTGTTATAGGCTTGGGGTGCCCCCTAAAGTAGATACAGTTTAGATCACAACACGCAAATACTTTCAGATATCTGAAAAACCTTCCCAAGAAGAATGGCTACAAATAAACCCAGACATTAAAGACTATAGTAAATACCTAACTCTTCAATGTCCAACACCTAAGAACATCTACTAGCATCAACACCATCCAAGAAAACAACCTCACCAAAAGAACTAAGTAAATTACCAGGGACCAGTCCTTTAAAAAACAGAGATATGTGACCTTTCAGACAGAAAATTCAAAATAGTTGTGTTGAGGAAACTCAAAGAAATTCAGGGTAACACAGAAAAGGAATTCAGAATTCTATCACATAAATTTAACAAAAATATTAAAATAATTAGAAGGAACCAGGCAGAAATTCTGGAGCTGAAAAACGCAATTGGCATAATGAAGAAAGCATCAGAGTTTTTAAATAGCAGAATGCATCAAGCAGAAGAAATAATTAGTGAGCTTGAAGATAGGCTATTTGAACATACAGGGACAGAGGAGACAAAGGAAAATGAATAAAAAACAAGGAAGCATACCTACAGAATCTAGGAAATAGACTCAAAAGGGCAAATCTAAGAGTTATTGGCCTTAAACAGGAGGTAGAGAAAGAGGAGGTAGAAAGTTTATTCAAAGGGATAATAGAACTTCTCAACTAAAGATATCAATATCCAAGTACAAGAAGATTATGAAACACCAAAGAAGACTACCTGAAGGCATTTAATATCAAACTCCCAAAGGTCAAGGATAAATAAAGTATCTTAAAAGTAACAAGAGAAAAGAAACAAATAACAGGCATTGGAGCTCTGATACATTTGGCAGCAGATTTTTAAGTGGAAACCTTATAGGCCAGGAGAGACTAGCATGACATTTTTAAAGTGCTGAAGGAAAAAAAACACAAAAAAACTTTAACCTAGATAGTAAATCCAGAGAACAAACAAAAGCTAAGGAATTTAATCAATAACATAATTGTCCTTAAACAAATGCAGGACAATTAAAGGTAGTATTTCAATCAGAAAGAAAGGACATTAATGAACAGTAAGTATGCAGAAAAACACAGAATATTATACCACTGTAACTGTGGTGTGTAAACGACTCTTATTTTAAGTAGAAAGACTAAACAATAAACCAATCAAAAATAATAACTACAATAATCTTTCAAGACATAGTACAATAAGATGTAAATAGAAACAGCAAAACATTTAAAAGCAGGCAGGCAAAGTTAAGGCATAGAGCATTTATTATTATTATTATTGCTTGTTTGTTTATGCAAATAGTTGTTAAATTATCAGGTTAAAATAATGGGTTGTATAGCATTTGCAAGCTTCATGGTAACCTCTAACCAAAAAACACACAATGAACACAAAAAATAAAAAGCAAGAAACTAAATCATATCACCAGAGAAAATCACCTTCACTAGAAGAAGACAAGAAAGAACAAAAAAGAAAGATAAGACCACAAAACAACCAGAAAACAAACAATAAAATGGCAGGAGTAAGTTCTTACTTATCAATAATCATATTAAATGTAAATAGACTAAACTATCTTATCAAAAGACATAGACTGGCTGAATAAATGAAAAAATAAGAACCATTGATCTGTTGCCCAGAAGAAACATACTTCACCCATTAAGACACCCCAAGACTAAAAATAAATGGATAAAAAAAGATATTCCATGTAAATAAAAATCAGAAAAGAGCAGTAATTACTAATCTTATATCAAACAAAATAGACATCAAGACAAAAACTAAAAGAAGATAAAGAATGTCACTATATTATGATAAAAGGGTCAATAGATCAAGAGGACATAATTTTAATATATGTGCACCCAAACTGGAGCACACAACTATGTAAAGCAAATATTATTAAAGCTACAGAGATAGATAGGCCCCAATACAATAGCTGGAGATTTCAACACCCCACTTTCAGTATTGGACAGATATTCCAGACAGAAAGTCAACAAAGGGTGGTGGGGCAAGACGGCAGACTAGAAATAGTGGTGTTCAGAGGCTCCCATTGAGAAAAATCATAATAAGCATGTGAATTCTTCACTGGCAACCAAGGTATCCAGGTTCTCTCATCAAAATTTACTAGAAGGCTGGTGTGACCCACAGAGAGAAGGAAGAGCAGTGTGGTGTGACAGCCCACCTGAAAGCCACAAAGGGAAGGGGAACTCCCTACCCCCCACCAAGGGAGGTAGTGAGTGAGCATACTACCCAGCTGAGAAAACTGTGCTTTTTATATGGAACTGTACAACCCATGAATTGGAAGATCTCACTTGAGAATCCACGTGACCAGGAGCTAGCATCCCAAATGTGGAGCACACAGATTCTTATAGTCTCTCAACTGGAATATGCTTAAGACTACCAAACTACAGGAGGAGGGGTGATCACTACCAGCTGTGGCTGCCTGCTGTCTAAGCCCTTTGAGCTGCTTGGGACTGGGGCAGCAGCAAGCAGTGGGACTTCCAACTGCCTAACCTTCTAAGGCCCCTGGGCAGGAAAGGGCAGCACCCATTTCTATAGCTCCACATTGCTCTTTTTCCCTGCTGGAGCCAGGGAAGCCAGATGGCTTGGTTCTAGGACTTGTCTGTGCAGCCCAACACACTGGCTGTGGCGGTCTGTGGCCAGAATGCCTCTTCAGGTCTAACCCCAATCCATCCTTCCTCAGTGGGCGGGGCTTCCCTGCAGGATCTCCAAGAACTCCAAGCAAAAGTTCAGGGACAGAATTGAGATCTCCCTGGGCCTGAACCCCTAAGGAGAGGGGTGGCCGCAGTCTCTGCAGACCAGCAGACTTAGCCTTTCCTCCTGGTAGTTCTCAGGAATCTGAGCAACCCAGATGAGTGGGTTTTCCCCCAGCAAAACACACACTCTCCATCAAGCGGCAAAGTGTTTCATTAAACAGGTCCTGCTCCCTGTGCCACCCAAATGGGTGAGACCCTCCAACAAGTGTTTTCAGACACCCTAAACAGGAGTCAGAAGTCCCAGAAGAAGGTGCAGGCACCCATTTTTGCTGCTCTCCAGCCTCTTGAGTCATACCTCCAGGCACAAGAGCAAAACGGATGATTAGGGCCTGAAGTGAACCCCACAGCAAACTGCAGTAGCCCTGCAGAAGAGGGACCTGACTACTGAAAGAAAAACAAGCAAATAGAAAGTGGCAACAACAGCATGAACAACAACAACAACAAAGGCCCGCACGAAAGCCTCATCAAAGGTCAGCAGTCTCGAAGACCAAAACTAGATAAACTAATGAAGATGAGGAACAATCATTGAAAAAATGCTGAAAACCCAAAAGGCCAGAGTGCCTCCTCTCCTCCAAATGATTACAACATTTCTGTATCAAGGGCATAGAACTGGACAGAGGATCAAATGGATGAAGTGACAGAGGTGGGCTTCAGAAAATGGTTAATAAAAACTGTGATGAGCTAAAGGAGCATGTTCTAACCCAATGCAAAGAAGCTAAGAATGTCAATCAAAGGTTTGGGGGATTGCTTACTAGAATAACCAGCTTAGAACGGAATGTAAATGACCTGATGGAGCTGTAAAACACAGCATGAGAACTTCATGAAGCATACACAAGTATCAACAGCCAAACTGACCAAGTGAAAGAAAGGAGATCAGTGTTTAAAGACCACCTTACTGAAATAGAAACACAGACAAGAATAAAGAAAAAAGAATGAAAAGGAATGAACAAATCCTCTAATAAATATGGGAATTCATAAAAAGATCTAACCTATGATTGACTGGAGTACCAGTAGGAGATGGGGAGAACGGAAACAATCTGGAGAATGCGCTTCAAGATATTATCCAGAAGAACTTCCTCAACCTAGCAGGACAGGCTAACATGTGAATTCAGGAAATACAGACACCATTAAGATACTCCACAAGAAAATCAACCCTAAGACATATATCATCAGATTCTTCAAAGTTGAAATGAAGAAAAACTGTTAAGGGCAGCCAGAGAGAAAGAACAGATCACATACAAAGGGAATCCCATTAGACTAACAGCAGACCTCTCAGCAGAAACTCTACAAGTCAGAAGAGATTGGGGCCCAATATTCAACATTCTTAAAAAAAAGAACTTTCAACTCAGAATTTCATTTCCAGCTCAACGAAACTTCATAAGCAAAGGAAAAATACAATCCTTTCCAGAGAAGCAAATGCTGAGGGATTTTGTTACCACCAGGCCTGCCCTGCAAGAGTTCCTGAAAGAAGCACTAAATATGAAAAGGATAAACTGGTACTAGCCACTGCAAAAATACACCAAAATACAAAGATCAATGACACTATGAAGAGACTACATCAACTGGTATGCAAAATAACCAAATAGTATCATGATGATGGGATCAAATTCACACATAACAATACTAACCTTAAATGTGTATCAGCTAAATGTCCCAATTAAAAGACATAGACTGGCAAATTGGATAAGGAGTCAAGACCTACTGGTGTGTTGTATTCAGGAGACCCATCTTACGTGCAAAGACACATACAGGCTCAAAATAAAGAGGTGGAGGAAAATTTACCAAGCAAATGGAAGGCAAAAAAAGCAGGGGTTTCAATCCTACTCTCTGACAAGCAGACTTTAAATCAACAAGATCAAAAAGGACAAAGAAGGGTATTACATTATGCTAAAGGGAAAAACTCAGCAGGAAGAGCTAACTATGCTGAGTATATATATGCACCCAATACAGGGGCACCCAAATTCATGAAACAAGTTCTTAGAGACCTACAAAGAGACTTAGACTCCCACACAGTTATACTGGGAGACTTTAACACTCTACTCTCAGTATTAGACAGAAAATTAACAAGGATATTCAGAACTTGAACTCAGCTATGGATCAAGTGGACCCAGTAGGTATCTCTGCAACTCTCTACCCCAAATCAACAGAATATACATTCTTCTCGGTGTTGCATGGTACTTATTCTAAAATCAACCACAATAATTGGAAGTAAAACATTACTCGGCAAATGCAAAAGAACTGAAATCATGACAGTCTCTCAGATCATGGTGTGATCAAGTCAGAACTCAGGATTAAGAAACTCACTCAAAACCACACAATTTTGTGGAAGTTCAACAATCTGCTTCTGAATGACACCTGGGTAAATAATGAAATTAAGGCAGAAATCAAGAAGTTTTTTGAAACCAATGAGAACAAAGAGGCAACATACCACAATCTTTGGGACACAGGTAAAGAAGTGTTAAGAGGGAAATTTATAGCACTAAATGCCTGCATCAGAAAGCTGGGAAGATCTCCAGTTGACACACAAATATCACAATTAAAAGAGCTAGAGAAGCAAGAACACACTAATCCAAAAGCTAATGGAAGACAAGAAATAACTAAGATCAGCGAAGAATTGAAGGAGATAGAGACATGAAAAACCTTACAAAAAAATCAATGAACAAGGAGCTGTTTTTTTTTGAAAAAATTAACAGAACAGATACACTGCTAGCTAGACTAATAAGTTATAACAGAGAGAAGAATCAAATACACACAATAAAAAATGATAGAGGGGATGACATCACTGACCACACAGAAATACAAACTACCATCAGAGAGTACTATAAACATCTGTATGCAAATAAACTAGAAAATCTAAAAGTAATAGACAAATTGCTGAATGTGTACACCCTACCAAGACTAAACCAGGGAGAAGTTGAATCCGTGAATAGACTAATAACAAGCTCAGAAACTGAGGCAATAATTAATAGCCTCCCACCATCACCACCAACAAAAAGCCCAGGCCTAGACAGATTCACAGCTGAAATCTATCAGAAACACAAAGAAGAGGTAGTACCATTCCTTCTGAAACTATTCCAAACAATTGAAAAGGAGGGACTTCTCCCTAACTCATTTTATGAAGCCAGCATCATCCTGATATCAAAACCTGGAAGAGACACAACAACAACAACAAAAAAAAACTTCAGGCCAACACCCCTGATGAACATCAATGCAAAAATCCTCAATAAAATACTGGCAAACTGAATCCAGTAGCAGGCTGGTTCAACATACGCAAATCAATAAACATAATCCACCACATTAACAGAACCAAAGACAAAAACCACATGATTATCTCCATAGATACAGAAAAGGCCTTTGATAAAATTCCACATCCCTTCTTGTTAAAAACTCTCAATAAACTTGGTATTGATGGAATATGTCTCAAAATAATAAGAGCTATTTATGACAAACCCACAGCCAATATTCTATTGAATGGGTAAAAGCTGGAAGAATTCCCTTTGAAAACTGGTACAAAACAAGGATGCCCTCTCTGATCACTCCTATTTAACATAGTATTGGAAGTTCTGGCCAGGGCATAAGGCATGAGAAATAAATAAAGGGCATTCCGTAGGAAGAGAGGAAGTCAAGTTGTCTCTCTTTTTACACAACAGGATTTTATGTTTAGAAAACACCATATGTCAGCCCCAAATCTTTTTAAGCTGATAAGCAACTTTAGCAAAGTCTTAGGATACAAAATCAATGTGCAAAAATAACAAACATTCCTTCACACCAACAATAGGCAAGCAGAGAGCCAAATCACGAATGAACTCTCTTTGACACTTGTGACAAAGAGAATAAAATACCTAGGAATACAGCTAACAAGAGAAGTGAAGGACCTCTTCAAGGAGAACTACAAACCACTGCTCAAGGAAATAAGAGACATCACAAACAAATGGAAAAGCATTCATCCTCATGGATAGGAAGAATCAATAATGTGAAATGGCCATGTTGCTCAAAGTAATATATAGATTGAATGCTATTCTCATCAAACTACCATTGACATTCTTCACAGAATTACAGAAAAAGAAAACCTACTTTAAATTTCATATAGAATCAAAGAAAACCGCATATAGCCAGGACAATCCTAAGCAAAAAGAACAAAGATGGAAGCATCATGCTACCTGACTTAAAAGTATACTACAAGGCTACAGTAACCAAAACAGCATGGTGCTGTTACCAAAGTAGACATATAGACCAATGGAGAAGAACAGAGGCCTCAGAAATAACACCACACATCTACAAGCCATCTGATCTTCGACAAACATGACAAAAATAAGCAATAGGGAAAGGATCTTCTATTCAGTTAAAGGTACAAAGAAAACTGGCTAGCCATATGCAAAAAAATAAATAAATAAAACTACCCCTTCCTTACACTTTAAACAAAAATTAACTCAAGATGGATAAAGACTTAAATGTAAAACCCAAAATCATAAAAACCCTGGAAGAAAACCTAGGTGATACCATTTAGGACATAGGCATGGGCAAAGACTTCATGACAAAAATCCCAAAAACAATTACAACAAAAGCCAAAATTGACAAATGGGATCTAATTAAATTGAAGAGTTTCTGCACAGCAAAAGAAACTATCATCAGAGTCAACAGGCAACCTACAGAATGAGAGAAAATTTTTGCAATCTACCCTTCTGACAAAGGTCTAATATCCAGAATTTACAAGAAACTTAAATTCACAAGAAAAAAAAAACCATCAATAAGTGAGTGAAGATTATGAACCCTTCCCAAAAGAAGACATTTACGTGACCAAAAAACATGAAAAAAACCTGAACATCACTGATCATCAGAGAAAAGCAAATAAAAACCACAATGAGAATACCATCTCATGCCAGTGAGAATGATGATTATTGTAAAGTCAGGAAACAATAGATGCTGGTGAAGCTCATGATTATTGGTGCAGAAATCAACAAAATCCTAGCAAATTGAATTCAACAAAACATTAGAAAGATCCTTCATAATAACCAAGTGGGATTTATCCCTGTGATGCAATGATGGTTCACACTGATTCACAAATCAATCAAAATGATATATTTTATCAACAGGATGAAGGATAAAACCATATGATCATTTCAATTAATGCTATAAAAGCATTTGATAAAATTCAACATCCCTTCCTGAATTGAGAGTGAAGGAGCACACCTCAACATGGTAAAATCTATACATGACAAGCTCATAACTAGTATACTGAATGGGGAAAAATTGACAGCCTTTCCTCTAAGATCTGGAACCTAACAAGCATGTCCACTGTCACCACTGTTATTCACAATCGTACTGTAAATCCAACCTAGAGCAATCACACAAGAGAAAGAAATAAAGGTCATCAAAATTGGAAAGAAGAAGTCAAATTATCCTTGTTGCAGATGATATAATCTTATACTTGAAAAAACCTAAAAACGCCACAAGAAAACTATGAGAACTGAGAAGCAAATCTAGTAAAGTTGCAGGATACAAAATCAACATATGAAAATCAGTAACATTTCTATATGTCAACAGTGAACAATGTGGAAAGAGTTAAAAAGTAATCCCATTTACAATAGCCACATATAAGATTAAATACTTAGGAATTAATCAAAGGAGTGAAAGATCTCTATAATAAAAACTTTAAAACACTAGTGAAAGAAATTGAAGAGGACACTAAAAAAATGTAAGTATTTTATGTTCACATATTGGAAGAATCAATATTGTTAAAATTTCCAATAACCAAATTAATGTACACATTCAATGCCACCCCTATCAAAATACCAGTGACATTCTTCACAGAAATAAAAAACACAAACCTAAAATTTATATGGAACCACAAAAGACTCAGAATAGCCAGAGCTATCCTAAGCAAAAAGAATAAAACTGGGAGAATGACAATTTCCTGACTTCAAATTATACTACAGAGTGATAGTAACCCAAACAGCATGGTACTGGCATGAAACAGACACATATACCAATGGAACAGAATAAAACACCCAAAAACAAATCCATATAACTACAGTGAACCTGATTTCAACAAAGGTGCCAAGAACATACACTGGGGAGAAAAAAAATCTCTTCAATAAACGACACTGGGAAAACTGATCATCCATATGCAGAAGAGTTAAACTATACCCCTATCCCTCACCATCTATAAAATCAAAATAGATAAAGGACTTAAATCTAAGACCTCAAACAATAAAACTACTACAAGAAAACACTGTGATTATCTCCAAAACATTGGCCTGGGCAAGAATTTCTTGAGCAATAACACACAGGCACAGGCAACCAAAGCAATGATGGACAAATGGGATCATATCAAGTTAAAAATATTCTGTACAGCAAAGGAAACAATCAACAAAGTGAAGAGACAACTCACACAATCGGAAACATTATTTGCAAACTACTCATCTGACAAGGGATTAATAACCAGAATATATAAGAAGCTCGAACAACTGTAGAAAAAAATCTAATAATCCATTCAAACAGTAGACATTTCTCAAAAGAAGACATACAAATGGCAAAAACGCATATGTTCATTGCAGCATCATTCATAACAGCAAAGACATGGAATCAACCTAAATGTCCATCAATACTAGATTGGATTAAGAAAATAAGGTACATATACACCACGGATAATATGCAGCCATAAAAAGAATGATATCATGTCCTTTGCAGGAACATGGATGGAGCTGAAGACCATTATCCTCAGCAAACTAACACAGGAACAGAAAACCAAATACCACATATTCTCACTTACAAGTGAGATCTAAATTATAAGAACACATGGACACATAGAGAGGAAAAACACATGGGGCCTATTGGAGGGAGGAGGATGGGAGGAGGGAAAGGAGTAGAAAAAATAGCAAATGGGTACTAGATTTAATACTTGAATGATGAAATAATCTGTACAACACACCCCCATCACACAAGTTTATATGAAAACTTGCACATGTACCCCTGAACTTAAAATAAAAGTAAAGTTTCAAAAAAAAGGTGCTCAACATCATTGATCACTGGAGAAATGCAAAACTACAAGACATCATCCCACCCCGATTAAACTGGCTTATATCCAAAAGACAGGCAATAACAAATGCTGTCAAGGATGTGGAAGAAAGGGAACCCTTGTATACTTTGATGGGAATACAAATTAGTGTACCATTACTATGGAAAACAGTTGGAGGGTCCTTGGAAAACTAAAAATTGAGCTAACATGTGATCCAGCAATCCCACTCCTGCATATAGACCCAAAAGAAAGGAAATCAGTATATCAAAAAGATATCTTCACTCTTGTGTTTGTTGCAGTACTGTTTACAATAGCCAAGATTTGGAAGCAACCTGAGTGTACATCAACAGATGAACAGATAAAGAAAATGTGATACTTATATACAACGGAGTCCTATTTTGCCATAAAAAATAATGAGATCCAGTCATTTTCAAAACATGGATGGAACTGGAGATCGTTGTGTTAAGTAAAATAAGCAAGGCACAGAAAGACAAACATCACATGTTCTTACTTATTTGACCTAAAGTTCAAAACAAACTCATGGACATAAAGAGTAGGATGGTTACTAGAGGATGAGAAGGATAGTGGGAGGGTTGAGGGAGGTGAGGATGGTTAATGGGTTAAAAGAAAAATAGTTAAGACAGAATAAATAGGATCTACTATTTGTTAGCACAGTAGGGTGACTATAGTCAATAATAATTGTATATTTTAAAATAAAAAGTATAACTGGGTTGTTTGTAGCTCAAAGGAAAAGTGCTTGAGATGGATATCCCATTTTCCATGATAGGTTTATTTCACTTTGCATGCCTGTATTCAAACATCTCATGTACCCTATAAATACCTACTATGTACCCACAAAGATGAAAATATACATATAGTGAAAAATAAACATATTTAAACTTATCTAGATAAATGCTCCATATGTTAATTATTTTTTATCTTCAACCAAATATTTCAGTTTAATTCTTTTATAGTACATGGATCAAAGATATGCTGATCATGCTTAATTATTAAAATATATGTTTTTTTAATTGATACATATGGTGCCCTTTATCAAAATCTATAGTACACTGTAGTTAAATAAAATATTCATTAAATCCATATTAAGTTACTATTAATGAGTTAGGGCTAAGAATTTAAAAAGCTATATATACTATGTAATCTTATATAGCCTAGCGGGATACATAGATGTATATATAATAATTACATTTGAAAGCAAATTAATCTAATAGTTTAACTTACTCTTTATACAGAGAAAGCTTTACGATACTAGAATACAAAGCCATTCCTTCCTGGGCAGTGCGGAATGAGGGTCCAAGGAAGATTCATCAAAGTGGTTACAAGTCAAAGCAGGACGCCCATCAGTGACAGACTGGACAAGGAAAATGTGGCACAAATGCACCATGGAATACTATGCAGCCATAAAAAACTATGAGTTTGTATCCTTCACAGGGACGTGGATTAATCTGGAAACCATCATTCTCAACAAACTGACACAAGAACAGAAAAATCAACACCACATGTTCTAACTCATAGGCGGGTGTTGAACAATGAGAACACATGGACAGAGGAAGGGGAGCATCACACACTGAGGTCTGTTGGGGTCCTAGGGGAGGGACAGTGGGGAGTGGGGAGGTTAGGTAGAGATAACATGGGGAGAAATGCCAGATATAGTTGATGGGGGGATGGAGGCAGCAAACCACCTTGCCATGTATGTACCTATGCAACAGTCCTGCATGATCTGTACATGTACCCCAGAACCTAAAGTACAGTTTTTAAAAAAAGGCTTCTGCAATAGATCAGGTATAAAAGACTAGAAACAAAAAGTCCTTTAAGAATCTACAAACTATTATAAAAATAACAAAATAGAAGAGATAACATAAAAATGTATAAAATTCAATATATTTGAGAAGGAAATTACTTAGCTATTGGAGTACCTGAAACATCTCTGCATGAGGAACAATAACCATCTGGGCAAGCAGGAACAGGTTTCAGAGCAACATTGAAGAGTGGTAAGAGATTCTAACTTAGAACCAGAGAAACATGGATTGGAATTTCACACAGGCCACTCACTAGGTATGTGAACTTGTCCAAGTTATCTAATTTCCCTAAAATGGAATTTCCTCACTTAGAAACTAGAACAGATGATACTTCACAAGATTGATCACTAAAGGAGAAAATGTCTGAAACACAGTAAGCATGTAATAAATGTTAACTATTATTACATAAGTCATAGTTTAGATATGAAACAGCCTGTTTGGTAGAAATGTTGTCTAATACATATAGAATCTTTACGCTTAAAGCCAAGAATGACCCAGTTTTCATCCTGTGCTTGTCTTAACATGCTCAGTTTTTGAAATTAAACTGAAGAGTATAAAGTACCCCTGTGCTGTAGCTAAATGTAAGAAAATTAGTCATTTTATTGTAGCCTTCCAAAATATCCAATTTAGAAAGCTTACATATGTCATGGTCTTAAAATGAGCAATGAATATGTCTATCTACTTTACAATTCATTAAAATAGAAATTTGAATTCTATTTTTAATGTACTTTTCATTTAAAATGGAAAATAATCCATTCCTTTACAATGAACATGTCCTTTAATAATTATTTCTCTTCAAGGTTTCACCCACACTGACATGGAGGGCCATTCTACCATACCATGTCACACTATTCTTCTGGAGCAATTTTCTACAATAATGAACAATAAGAATTGCCAAGCATATAAGCTAAGAGGACAACCAGTACTTCTCAATCTGCAAATGAAACTTAGAACTTTTGAAAAGTATTTTTTCTTTGAAAATTAAAGTGTTCCTTTTAAATACTGAGATCAATAATGATACCTCAACTTTCAAAACTTCTTGAACCAACTAAAACTGATGAGAGATAGGTCAGAGTCCCCATTAGACTGGATGATTTCCAATCATGCCATTGTTAATTCTGTGTATTGAGCCACTACATTTTATTATTTTCAGCTGAATTTGGAAAATAAATGGGCATAAAATTATAGTCCCACTTTGTTTTCCTGAGTGACAAACAGCAAGATCACTTGCTTTCATGTATTAACAAGACAGACTGTATCAACAACTATCAACAGTGATACTCACTATACCAAGACAAGGAGTTCTCACGTCTTGTTGAAAAAAGGGAAAACAGTGGTACTTTCTTGAACAGTGATCCAGCTGAGCAGATGCCACTCAAGATTCATTCTCCTTTCTGCTCACGGATGCTGTTCCTTCACACACATATATGACGTTCTCATCTTTACCCCAGAGCTAACAATGACAATTTTCTCGGGAATTCTCAGGAAAGAAAAATCTACCATTTGTTAAGTGCCTTCTTTTTTGATAGGCATTGGTGTTTTATATACAATATTTTATTAAAAGGCGTAACACTTCATTGTAAAGATGAGGAAATTGGGCCTCAGTATGACAAACCAAGAATTCCAACCAAGTTCTAAGGCCACAGTCAGTGCTCTCTGGCCCTGTCCAACCTGTGGCACTGGATTCATAAGGATATTGAGACCCCTATCAACTACGCATAAGAATAGTCTGCTTCTTTTTTTCTATAGTTTAATGGAATTGGTCATATTTGCTGTTCTAGTTCTAGCTTGCCAGGTTATAAATTTAATGTGAAGTAGACATATCCAATCTCTCTCATATCAGGCTTAAAAATATAAAACTGTGATGACCCTTTATTACTACAGAGTTTCTAGAAGCATGTATGAAATTGACGCATTTTAAGCACTTTTGTAAAAAAGAGATGATGCTTTGTCCAAGTCAGAATTATCTAAATTCTTTCCAGATGAATATTCCAAGGGGCAATATATATTATCAACTGACAAGTATTTTCCTGGAAATCTGCTTGGCAATAATTCTGCATTTATTTCCTTGTAACAATGCCTTTAAAAGTCCAAAAGTGGTAGAGCCTAAATAATTTTAAAAGGTAGATAATGGAAGAAAATATGTAATGCATTTCAAGCAAATGTATGGGTTTGAAACTGTCAGAAAAGTAATCCAACAAATGTAAAACTATGTGAGAACACGAAATACTTAGGTTTTATTTATATAAGGTGAACTGAAGTCTATGCATGAATAATCTCACATTACACTTTCTGCATAAACTTTGGAATTCTCTTGTTTCTTGTGACTCTCATGTAATGAAAACCAATGAAAATCACTAGCATTCATCTAGGGCTCAAAGAACAAAGAATAGTTAACTACTTACAGCAAATAGAGCTGCAGTAAAGAATGGTCCTTTGATATACATGGTTCAGTTGGCCAGTTCACAACAAGCAGCACAAGATTACAGGTTAAACAGGAAACTGAGAACTGAAGCAGAGCTGAAAATTTCACTAAAGCTTACTAGCACATGATCCAATTATAGTTTATAACCAAATTTTATAACTGATAGAAAATTAAATATAAATTAATATACTTGATGCTACTATATAGTGTTATACATGTAGTGTAGATAAAGCTTTATATTTTATAAAGTGCTTTCATATGCACTATCTCATTTGACCCCACAATAGTCTATACGGCAGACGTCATCATGACACCACTACCACCACTTCTTCCACAGTAAGGGAAATAAAACTCACAGAGCTTACTTTACTCAACCAGGTTTGCAGAGCTAGAGCTAGGTAGTGAAGCCAGTATTCACCTGAAACAAGTATAACACATACTTAAGGGACATTTGTTACAGCTACCTGAACCACATATTCCACTTCCAGACACCAAGCACTATGTTGTTAAGAGAGTTCTCAGGATTTTCACTGCCCCCACATACTTGCGAGATATCACCTGCTCCCATCAGTAGCAGTGGCTCAACCCCACCAGGGGGTAACAAATCAGAATGTTAGGGGAAGGTAACATAATTTAAACACAAACTCCTTCACTTGGTTCTGATCATCCCTCATTAGGGTAGGTCTTTCCCCACACCGCCAGTGACAATCGCTTTTTTTTCTTTTTGAGACAGAGTCTCGCTATGTCACTCAGGCTGGAGTGCAGTGATGCAACCTCACTCACTGCAACCTCTGCACCCTGGGTTCAAGCAATTCTGTTGCCTGAGCCTCTATAATAGCTGGGATTACAGGTGTGCACTACCACACCCAGCTAGTTTTTGTATTTTTAGTTGAGACAGGGTGGCCATGTTTCACCATGTTGGCCAGGCTGGTCTAGAACTCCTGACCTCAAATGAGCCGCCCACACCAGGCTCCCAAAGTGCTGGGATTACAGGCGTGAGCCACCGCGCCCAGCCCAATCACTGATTTATTTAAAAAAGCTTTAATGTACATAATGAGGACTATTATTAATAACAGTATATTGTATTTAGCATTTTTGCTAAGTGAATGTGATTACGGCTATTCTTGACACAGAGAGATAATAGGTAACTAAGTGAGGTAATAGATACGTGAATTTGTTCCACATAGTAACCATTTTATTCTTTATATGTATCTTATAACATGTTATATCTATTAAGTATGCACAATAAAATTTATTTTTAATTAAATTTTTATAAAGTCTCAGAGTGTTTTTCAACATTGCACACTAGAATTGTGTCAGAAGAGATTATAAAATTCTGATGTCCAGCCTCCACTCCAGACAAATTTAATTAGAATCTCTATGATAGAACTCAGATATCAGCTTTTTTAGAAAAATGATAACGAAAAAAAGCTGCATGCAAATCAAATATTCACATAATATTGAGATAGGTTGCCTTAAAACATCCACAAACATGGACAGAAGCAGGGATGTAGAAGATGAAAATAACAACATCTATGAGGATGTTCATTGTAGCATTATTTATATTGAAAAAATAGAATGGTGGCATAATAGAAATATAAATTTAGATAAATATTCATTCTTTTAATAGAGTATAATGCAATCATTTAAAATAATGATTCTAGAAGGGACCACAAATATGAAAAACAGTAAAATATATAAAGCTAAATTTTTAAAAATTGCAAGATTGCATGTTGTCTGACTAAAATTGTGTAAATTATACCTAAAAAAGGGCTGGAAGCAGATAACCAGTAAAACCATGGCTTTACATCAGTCTCTGAGTGATGTGTTTTACTTTTCCTATTATCTGTAGTATTAAATTTATAACTACAACGGAGTAACAAATGTTTTTAGAACCATAAAAAATGATTCTGATAAAATTTTTAATAAATAAAATCCAAGATAGCAGGTGTATTATTGTTGTCCCTCTGTAATGAATGTGCTGGGCTAGATGTTGTGGAACAGAGGCCCTACATATAAGTGTGAGTACATGCCCAAAACCCACACATTTCTCCCCACAGGAATGCAGGAAGGGAGTTAGAAAGTAAACATAAAGACAATTATATCCTGTTAAGCTTCCTGCTGCTTACTCCTTGGAATCTAGCAGAATCATACAGCAGGGGAGGGCAAAAGAACACATAAATGAGGCTTTGTACTGGGGACCCACAAGCTACAGAGGCCAGTCTGTCAGTATCTGATAACATTGGTCTTTGATGCATTTGAAAAAAGCAAGTCCTGTGGTTTCCCAAAGCTAAAGAAGCCTAACTGGAAATGGTTTTTCTGTCTTCTCAGGTGTCAGGTGCTCCAACGAGCTAGGCAGCTAAAGGCCCTCTTCAGAGTTTGTGACACCAGCATGGGATTAGGAGTTGAGTCACCTGCATGCAGTACGTGGAACTTGTGGTGAAACCGATACACAGCAAAAGACAGGAGTTAGATACATCGGCTACAGAGGAGGGCTTCCAGCAAAAGCAAGGCTATAAACAAGGAGGCAAAGGTGAGAGTTTGGCACAAGAAAAACAAGGACATCAAAATGAAGTGAGGGAAGGAGATGTATTGAAGAAGGTAAGAGAAAAGAAGATAGAAAAGACAGAAGTGTGAAGAGACTTGAGGGCCAAACAAGAAGCAACCTGGACTATTCTGGATCATCATGCATTGTTAATGAGTACATACTAAAGGACTGATGAAAGCAGCATTGTAAAAATTAACTTGGTTATGTATAATGAATCTCAGCATTTCACACAAATCTAATAATCAATCAGTGTTTTTTGAATTGGCTGATGGAAGCCATGTCTTAATACACTGGCTATGTGAGGACATAAAAAAGGTCCTGCACAAAGAAAAGGTCCTTGTGGTTTATTTGCTCGAAGACAGCAAACATGAATCTCAAATTTGGCCAAGTATTTCCCTCAGTCTCAAAAAGACCCCAACAAGAATGTTCTGACCAGGAAATTATGTGTTATCTTCCCAGCCCTTGCTTTCTAAACAAGGCCATTGAGGGCTGCCTTCTAAATACAGCTAAAAATAAGGTAACTTGTGGGGTGGCCTCTGCCTTGTGATGGAAATGTTTCAATATAATTAAACACAGCACTTTTCCCAGACTCAGGCCGTAATAGCATTGCAATTAATAACTGTGACTTGATTATATGGACAACTCAAATCTGTTGAAAATGAAAAAATAACTAGTTTTATGCTTTTCTAGGACAAAATGTACTAATTACAATAAAACAAAATAGAATAAAAGTGTAATACATCATTTCTATGATTTAAATCAAACCAAGTTTCTAAAGGTTCTTTACAGAGTCCCAGTATGGCTATTTCTGCAAACATGGCCCAGAAAAAAAACAATGTCTGGTCTCCTCTTGATTAGGTGGCAATCTGGCCAATATCACTAAAGGATATACTAATTCTTACTTTTTATCCCACAATCCCACAACAAAACATCTCTGCAGCTACCACAGTGAAAAGCAGTGAGCAGGTCATGAAATCCTCCACCAGCAGAAGGCACAGGAAGGAGTTCCTGACTGGGTGGCTCTGTAACTTTGGACAGCATCAGAAACAGAGCAATCAGAAACCCACAAGGCTGAATATAAGCAGCCACAGCCTGATGCTTTTTCGGCTGCAACAAGCCCCAAGCAGGCATAGAAGCAGGCAGTTGGAAAAGGAGGGTTCCCTGGGGTGAAGGGAAAAGGAAGTAGGAAGGCAATACTGTATGAAAATAAACACATTTTGAAATAAATCAAGAATGGGTCCCTTTATGGTTAACAGCAGGTTTTAGCCATTCATGCTGGGAAATATAAATTTCCCTAGCTTATGGGGAGAACTTCCCTTCCTAAGGGCACACGTGTCTGAGTACATGGAGAAAAAAGGACTCATCTTCTCCCTGGTTCAGGCCATCTGGGCAAGTGTTACTCTAAGTGTAGCAGAGTAGGAAGCTGCCTGGGCTATTTAGATGGCAGTGGAAATTAAAACTAGAAGGGAAGAGTTTAAGAGCCATTATGAAGGGAATAAGGGAGTTAACATGTTAGATAATGGGAATATAGGAAAGCCAAAAGTTCCTGAAGACATGTACATGATCAAGCACAGCCTTGTAGAGTCTGTGCAGCACTCACATTGACAACTAACCTCTAGAATGACCAGGTTTGTGAGGGTACCATGGAAATCCACACACAGGCCAAAATCCTGAGAGCCAAAAGTTGGTAGGTGTTAGCCAGCTTTTTAAAAATTACCTATGTGAGAGAAAACACCATCACAAAAGTCAGCTCTTCTTTGGATGACTACTTACTGTCCTTTCTGTAGTGTGAGGGGCCTAACATTTAAGCCAAGTTTGAAATGCAAAACACACCATGCTCTTAAGTGGGCATTGTGGGAAAATGGTCACACAAGTATGGCAAAACATCTGCAAAAGCATTTTGGAACCTGTAAAATTTGCTGTAAATATTACTACCATCATTACTATCCTTGGAGCTTGGTGATAATATAAAATATGCTGAGTTCTAGCAAAGAAGTCAGAGAAGGAAAACAAATTTTGGATTTTGTAGGTTAATTGTGGTCTCTGAAAAACAGAAATAAAAGATGAAATTTGCATCATCTGTACCTAGCAAAAAGGGCCAGTATTTATCTTTTTTATCCAATGCTTGGGATCCGAGCACACACTTCAGTCAGTTTCACACCCAGCCTTGTGAGTTTCTGACTGCTGTTTTGTAGTGGCCTGAAGTAAAAATCACGAGATTATCTACATTAAGGTGACTCCTATTCCACATCCACTGTGTACCCAGAGCTCAGTGCTGCTGTCAAATCCTGTTCCAGCTCCTTGTAAACAGGGCTATTTGTAAACATAAAAAGCAAAGAATTAATCAGATACCTTCATCAGAGAAATACAAAAATTGGTTTAAGAAAACTAATATATTTGCCCACCTTTTTTATTTCAAGGGGTAAAATGCTTTAGAATGCTTTTTTTCCAAAAGCATCCAAGATTCTGTTCATAGACTCCTTGAGTTCACAAATAGGGACAAATTCGTTCCTAGAACAATTTGTTGGCAAGTTTTTTACTGGAATTCAACCTAAGACTCATGTTTATAGCTTCAAACTCCCCTGACAGCTGAAAATATTGTGTGTGTGTGTGTGTGTGTGTGTTCATAAATGATGTATTAGGGAAGTGCAGTGAGATGCTAGAAAAGGCAGACTGCTGAGATATTTTCAAAATCTGTGTCACATGCACTAAAAGCTTACTGAAGGTCTTGGATTCCTTTCCTCTGGCTAAGGTTTTTATAGACATAAGATAATAAAACTTCTGAGCTGAGCTGAAGAATGTACAGAGAGGATTTTTTCAGAGGAGACGGTAAGTAAATTAGGTATTTAAATGTCCAGAGCACCAGGAACTCTTTGAGATGATGCAGAACATAGATGGCATTGCTATTTATCAGTTGTGCCCGAATTGGCATTTTGGCGCTCATCATAACGATACAGGCATTTACTATCCACAGAAGACAGAAAAGTCGTATATCCCAGGAATTTTTTTGCAATAAAATGCTCAACGTTTATATTCTTAATGAGCAGTTTATTCTCAATACTCCTCTGTGAGATAGGTATTAGTATTCTCATTTAATCCATGATGAAATTGAGGTATAAAAAAATGAACTCGTCAAAAATTTTTAGATAGGATTTAAACCAGAATCTTTTCTCACTCAAAAACTATGGTTATTTCATTATGCTACATTGCCTAAAAATAAACATTTTAGAAGTTAATATCAAATGAACCTCAAAAAACACAGAAACAAGCCAAATTACTTATTTGTAAAGTGACACTTCTAATTTTTGAAATTTTTAGTGCTTTTGCAAGGAATAGTTTTCACTACATCCACCCCCAAGTCTAAGAGCACTGAAAATTCATGTGTACAAGGTGAGTTACTATGTTAAAATGTGTCACCATTCTATCTTGTTATACCTAAATCCTCCTCCCAAGGGGTTGCCCAAAGATCCTGGTACATTCTAACAGACTCTCCTGTAGAATAACACTGCAACACTAGGAAACCACAGGGAGGGCAGAGATGGAAAATTGGCCAGCTTCAGTCCAGACTTAATAAAGGATCACCTTGCCTGAAATCCACCTCTGTTGGGACCTTTTATATATGCAAAGGTATAGATGACATTTGCCAAAATGGGTAACCCCTTTGACTACTGACTCAATTGTTAAATGAAAAGAGGTATGTTCCATTAACATAATCACTGCTGAATACCCTAACTGCTGGCATCTCTTCAGCAGTTCCTGATTGTGCCTTTAAAAGCTGCCAAGGGAAGCCAAGAGATAATGCTGCTCTCATATATCCAGTGAAAGAGGAGTATGTGCAGGAACTTTTGGGAACAAAAGAAAAATATTCTCATTTTAGAAAATTTAGAAAATGCTGTAAAGTATAAACTATAAAATAATTCATCGAAGAAACTATTTTTATCTATTTCTTTGCCATTATCCATGAACTTACTTTGGTCTGTTTCCCTAAAATCTTTATTCTTTGAATACACATTCTTTAATTAGAATTATTCTGAATATACCCATTATGATTTGATTTTAGTTAATATTCCATTGTGGAGATTTTAACAGTTTATTAAATATTAAATGTCCGTGATGTTAAATTCTGCTTATTAACATAACTCAATCATTTCCTTGTTGTTACTCATTGTTTTCAATGTTCACTATTGCAAATAGAGTGATATTGAACATTTTATAAAACTCTTTGTTACATCCCTGATTATTTTCTTAGAATAGTTTCTGAGTGTCATAGAAGCGAAATTAATGAGTCAAAGGAGTATGTAATTAAAATGGCTTGATACATATTGATGAACTGCTTTCCTGAAAAGTTGTACCAAGTTATATTTATGAATTTTCATTTCTAGTTACCCTCATTAAATTTGGATACTTTTAAAGTTAAGTTTTTCAAAGAGTAACATAGACCTGGAACATATCAATTTCTGCATAGCCTATTCATTAGCCTTATGAGTGAAAGAGTCATCAAAGCGCACGTCACCACTTAACTGAAAGGCAGGTTCTTCTGTCACTGTGCAAATTTTCTAGTACATTTCATACCATAGTGTAGGTGTTTAATATATATTTGTTAAATGCAATGAAAGTCAAATTTGAACTTAGATGTACCAGCCAATGTGTGTTTTACGGAGGACTTTAACCTAAATATGTATCTCATTAGATAACCAAAATTACCCAGTAGGAGTTTTATAGATGAGAAAACGAGGTTCACTGAAGTTTCAGGGGTTGATTACAGCCATAATTAGCAAATGTTGACACTGAACACTAAATTCCCAATTTCTTCAAGAGGTTCTCTATGCCACAACATAAGATGATGGGGCAATGGGATTCACATATGTTGTAAATGCTCAGAGCTCCCCATCAATAAAATGAAAGTCTCAACGATTATCAAATACACTATGGTTTCTAGAAAGCACCACTGGATAATAATGCACTTGCTTCACCAAATGTGATTTCTACTCCCAAAGAAATCTAACTTACTTAATAAGCTTAGATTTACATTTGTAAGGAGTACAAAGGAGTATTAAACCTAGATATAGTTCTCAATTCTTCATGGAGATAGCAATGGTTTTTAGGTTGGTAAAATAATAAAAATAATGGTTATCATTTAGTGAGGCCCTATGATGTGCCAAATAATAAATACTGTTATTAGAAACTGACAACCACTATATCAATTGATATTCTCATTTCACATGGAAAGGTGAGTTACCAATCCCATGTTATACACCAGCAGTTGTTGTACTCTAGGGTATACCAATATCACCTAGAAGGCTTGTTGGAAGGTAGATTACAGGTCTTTGCCCTCTGTGTTACTGATTTAGGAACTCTGGAATGGGGCCTGAGAATGTGCAGGACTCTTAAGTTCCCTAGTGATACTGCAGATACAGAGACACCCCACCTTGATACTCAGTGTTTTTCCCCCAATAAATGGTAGAGGTAGGAACTTAATCCAGATATGCCTGACTTTAAATATCAGGCTTTTTGCATTATCCCAAGTAGATTTTAATGTAAAGACTGAATTTAAATGGTCTGAATTTTATTTCACCCTTAATTTGGTCTTTAAGGCTTACACATAAATGTATAAAATCAGGTCTAAGAAATTTACTTGGAATTCTAAAAAACAGGGACTGAAACAGAATAAATCAACTTTTAGTCATCAGCTGCTCACTTTACCTCTCCTATTTCACAGAACAATGTTTTTAAAGCTAAAAGTGACCTTAGACTTTAATGCCTTGAAATTTATTTTATAGATGTCCAATTTGAAGGCCAGAAAGTGGAAGTTTCCAAGATGCTTCCATCTTCCCAAGTGGTCAAATATCCATGTTTCAAGAAAGTTTAACTTCTTTCTTCCACCATACTATAAAGTCTACCACTTTCTTGTGGTAAGCGCAACAGTGGAAGTCTTTCTGTGACTTATATTACCACCCATATTTTACTTTATTGGTTTACAATTTTGTCTCCTCTTCTATATTAGAACCCACCTGAAAGCAAGTATTACATTTATGTATCATTTGCATTCAGTTAGGAAATGCTTATTAAACTGAGAGGAATTTCATTTTATTCTTTGTTGTTTCTTCACCACTGTATCCATTTTACCAACTCAGTGGAGGAACTTAGTTTCCATACTGAGCTATAAGCAACCAACTTAGCTGTTTTCAGCTATCTCTTTAAGGTTTTCTTTTTTCCAACTGTGCTAATCATTTTGAACTTGAAGAACTTCTTTGCTTACTCCTGAAACGTAATTATTAGTAAATATTTTGCTTTGCTTACTCCTGAAAGCGTCAGTAATTTTTTTCTCTGTTTTAGTCTATTTAGCAATTTTTAAATCAGCATTATTTTAGGATGATTGCTTTCCATAATATTTAAGAGATCAAAAAGTATTTTACATATGTAAAATATGTATGAATATGTGTGGCTATAGAGATATATATACATTTTATGAAAATCTTCTGTACCACTTCTCTTTCAAATATGTCCAACTCCCATTTTCTTAAATAATTAAAATATTAGTCCATTTTATTATGGACAAAATATAAATTGTTTTGAGAAAGTACAATGACAGACTACAGATACAACCTGAAATTCTTATAATAATGGTCTTTTATTTCTTACTCGAATTAAAAAGAAATGTGACTTTTAAATCACACAGACTAAACAGAAGGAAATCACCCAACTATTGCAGTGAAGTCAGCAGAAAAGAAAACCCTGCCGTTGCTTCTGTTTGAATGAATGCAAAAGTTGACATTAAAGACCAGCAAGAGAGAGTGTAGGCACGGTTGAATCACAGGCTTCTGACATTGTTGACATCTCCTCCTTTGTAATACAGGGTCATACAAAAGTTTAAAACCCCTTTCTCAAAAAATGTGTAAACCAGAGGAACCTTTATGACTCACATACTCAACACTTTCCTAGTGTTGATACTGAAAAATACAATGCCATCCATGAGAGAAAGGGTACAATTTAATAATAATAATACTATAATAACCGTAATAACAGCAACCCTTTAATGGGTGCTTCTTGCATGATAAGCACTTTGCAAATATTTTCTAAATCTAGCCTTTGGAAAAATCCTAAAAAGCAGACAAAAGCATATTCATGTTACAGACTCAAAAAGAAGCTCAAAAAACAGAGCTGATCTATGTGAGGCTACAGAACTACAGTATGAGTCTAGACTCTTCGATTCTAAACCAAACTATTTATTTAAATTGTTAACTACTTATTTAGAAGTACAAATAAACATCTATGTTTCAATGGAAAGCAGTACATGTTTTTAAGAATGATATTTTAAAGAAATTAATTCCTCTGCCAGAGATAGATAGAGTTATTCTATTTTCCATCCAGTAGAAAACTCAAACAAAGCATTTCTGGGCATATCATACACTTGAAAATTAATCTAACAGATGGAATATTTCTATGGTATATATTACGTGACAAAGATGCCATTCTGAGAGATATCCCCACCCCCCCCAAAAAAAACTGACAGACGTATTAGCAGTGAGAGTGTCTCTCTACTCCCTTGCAAGCCCTATCTTTCCAAAGCAAAAGATATCTGAATTAAACTTGGAACAAAAGCTCAACTTCAAATATAGTTTTGATTTTTCTCAATTAAATATTGATATCATAGATAAACTTTGGTCACCAAAGAGCTGTTATCTCTCGAATTATTTTTTTCACCCCAAACTTGAAAATCTTTCTTGATTTAGAAATAGTAGATCTCTTCTAGTTTCTTCAACTTCAGAATGAAAACAGCTAAGTTGGTTGCTTACAGCTCAGGCCAGAAACTAAATTCTACAGTGAAAAATTGCCTGAGTACATGGTTGCATTCAGTTACAATGAGGCAGAAAATGATATACAACACTGTTATTAATTAGTGTCAACTGAGGATAGTGGAATGCACCATGAGTGTTTAGAGCTGTAAGAAACCATGGTAGCAATGATTTATCCCAAAGCCGTTTTTCACGGCTCCTAGGAAGGAGGAGAAAAAAAACAAAGATTTGTCTGACTTTGGAGCTAGAGGGAATGGGTTCAAGTTCTGGTTTTGCCGTTTAGAAGCTGCTTGACCTTGAAATACTTAACAAACCCGATCCTCTGTTGTTTCATCTGTAAAATAGAAGTAATAATTTCTAAATTACAGGGTTGTTTGAAGAATAAGAGATATGTTATTTAAAATGCCTAATCTATTATAGATGCTCAGAAGACCAAGAAATTTTGATTCAGAGAGTTTGTGGCTTATACAGTATTACACAATGGTGCTTAGCAGCAGAGCAGAAACCAGAGCCCAAGGCTGCCCATATGGACAACTGCTCCTAGTAAAACCTCATGTGAAATAAACGCAGGCTCTGCCTTCCCTTATTAGTGATGGTTAGTACCATCACTAATGGTACTAACATTAATATTTGTTTTTTATTTAGTACTTGTTGTTTTAGTCAGTCCTCACGATACTGATGAAGACATACCTGAGATTGAGTAACCTATAAAGGAAAAACGTTTAAAAAACTCACAGGTCAACATGGCTGAGGAGGCCTCACAATCATGGTGGAAGGCAGAGGAAGAGCAAAGGCATGTCTTACATGGATGCAGGCAAGAGAACTTGTGCAGGGGAACTTCCATTTATAAAACCGTCAGATCTCATGAGGTTTATCTAGTACCACAAGAACAGTATGGGGGAAACTGCCCCAATAACTCAATTATCTCCACCTGGCCCTGCCCTTGACACATGGGGATTATTATAATTCAAGGTGAGATTTGGTGGGGACATAGTCATAACATATCACTTGTTATTTGTGGGGTTTTTTTGTTGATGTTTTCATTTGTTTGTTGTTTTGCTATTTCTAGGCTAAAAGACAAATGAAATTAGAAGAGAGAGTGATAAATGTCCATTGCAGTTACTGCACATACTTGTCTGAAATATGAGCCCTGGCTACTCCAAAGACAGAAAGACACAGGGTCAGAACTAATGGATGGACAGCTCCAGGACACAGTGAATGCCCTATATGCCTGAAAGGTGCGAGAATCCCATAGTAATTCACTTGGACATGCTTTCTGTGCAAAGCGCCTCTTTCTCTGGGTCAATAGAGAAGTGACAGTGTAGAGTCAACCTCTTGTTAATTTAATGTGCCAAAAGCCATCTTATAGCTGAAAATAGGATTAAGAACTCTCAGAGAAACTCAGCCAGGAGCCTAAAGTGCCACCGCTTTGCTGAAGACTAGGCTAATCAGGAGCCTGGTAGTCCACCAGCACACAAAACCAAACCCCAGGGTGCCTGAGCCAAGGTAATTACATCTGTGGATATCCATCCTATCTGACAATCAAGATTTGCACAACTATTCCAAAACTCTGCTTCTGCTTTAGTTTTAATTTTTAAATTATTTTTATTAAATATTGACTAGATACAAAAGAATATTTAGAAAATACATGTGAATTATAAATAAAAGTCAGGCAAATACATGTGTACTCACTACCTAGTTTAAGCAAAAGGAAGCTCCCTCTCCTTTTCTGGAGGGCCCTCTCATGTCCCTTCAATTTCTTCCTGCTCAGAATGAAGCACAATCTTCTGAATGTATCATTGGTTAGCTCTTCTTCTAAGTTTTGCCACGTATGTTTTATATATCTAAGATAGCATAGTTTCATTTTACATGGTTTTTGAATGTTATATAAATAATGTACAAAATTTTTCTGTAAATTGCTTTTTTCCTCACATATGCTCCTCCTGAGAGTCATTTCTGTTACTCAATAGCTAAAATTCTTTATTATTCACAATTCTCTAGTATTCTAGCATGTGAATGTACTATGATTTATTCATTTTACTACTGAGCTTCTGAATGGCTTCAACTATTTACCCTGAACATTCTTAGCCATGTCTCCAGAAGCAC
The DNA here is from genome assembly GCA_963573385.1 of Cacajao melanocephalus. NCBI lineage: Eukaryota > Metazoa > Chordata > Mammalia > Primates > Pitheciidae > Cacajao > Cacajao melanocephalus. The sequence goes on from CAUYLG010042335.1 coordinate 148,095, forward strand.
AAAAGTCTCTTCCAAAGTCTCTCACATGAGGTTTGCCTTCAGAATCCACATCATTCCACATGCTCATCAGTACTAAAAATTATAAGCCCTTGTAAAATGGTATCTTCTTGATTTAATTTGCATTTCCATAATCACTAATGAAACTGAGCACATTTTTATGTTTGTCATTTGTGATTTTTCTTTTGAGATATATTTATGTATGTCTTTTATCCATTTTTCTCATTTTCTTTTTGTTATTAAATTTATCGAGTTGAATTATAATCCTTTGTTTTATGTATTGCAAATATTTCTTTCTCTTTTGTGGTGTTTCTTCTTGTTTTGAAACGTGTTGATAAACACAGGTTTTTAAATTTAATGTAGTAAAATTCATCCATTATTCCCTTGGAGATTTGTACTTTTTGTGTCTTGTTTAAGAAACTTTGTTCTACCCTGCAGTTATAAATCTATTTTCCCATGTTATCTTGTAAAATTTTATAGTTTTGCCTTTTACATAGGTTTTTAACTTTCATACGGTTTCTAATCGCTTCAACACAATTTTTTAAAAGTCCTGATTTCTCCACTTATTCACTGTACTAGCTTCAAGCACAATTATATTTCCACATAAGTGTTGTTCTTTTGGAGGACTGTTCCAATCAATTCCAGCAGTCATCTCTGTCTCTACACCAGTACCACACTGTCTACTTTTCTATGAATTTTCTTTTATCTGAGACAAGTGCTTCCACCTTATACTGTTTCAGAAGTGTTTTGGCCCTTCGAGGACTTTTTCATTAATATATATATGTACACATACATTTTCATTTATATGCATATGTGTGTGTATTTTATATATACGTATGTATCAGCTCATCAAATTCCACCAGAGGACTTGTTGATATTTTTATTGGAACTACACTAACTTTATAGATCAATTTTCAATGATGCTGTAGATTCACCTATAGCTCAATTAGCCTTTCAATATTGTGTCTTTGTGTGTCACTTATTTAAATTTTGTATGAGGTCTAGTAGTAGACTTTTACAATCTTTTCCATGAGGTACTTGCTTATATTTTGTTAGATTTATTCCAAAGTATTTCACATTCTAATGCTCTTTTAAGTGACATCATTTAAAATTACTTTTGAATAAAATTTTCTACCAACAGTGTATAAAAAGACAAATTGATTTTTTTAGAGCTACCATATGATTCAGCAATCTCACTGCTGCATGTATATCCAAAGGAAATAAAATCAGTATGTCAAAGAGACATCTGCACTCCCATGTTCACTGCAGCATCACTTACAATGGCCAAGATATGTAATCAACTTTAATGTCCATCAACAGATAAATGAAGAAAATACAGTATTATACACAATGAAATAATATTCAGCCTTAAATAAGAAGGAGACCCTATCATTTGTGAAAGCATAGATGAAGCTGAAGGACATTATCTTAAACTGTCTCATTTATATGTGGAATATATTAAACTTTAACAAGTTGAACTCATAGAAGCAGAGAATAGAATGATGATTACCAGAGATTGAGGGTTGGGAACAATAGGGAAATGATAGTCAAAGGGTACAAAGCCTCAGGTAGATAGGAATAAGTTCAAGAGATCTGTTGTACAACGTGGTGACTACAATTGGTACCAACATATTGTGTTCTTGAAAATTGCTAAGAATGCAGATTTTAAGTGTTATCACCAAAAGAAGTATGGGAGGCAATGGATATGTTAATTAGCATCATTTAGACATTCCACAATATATACATATTTTTAAAAACATGTTACATATGATAAATATATACAATTTTGTTTGTCAGTAAATGTATTAGTCTGTTTTCACACTGCTGATAAAGACATAGCCAAGACTGGGAAGAAAAAGAGATTTTATGGACTTACAGTTCCACATGGCTGGGGAGGCCTCACAATCATGGTGGAAGGCAAGGAGGAGCAAGTCATGTCTTACATGGATGGCAGCAGGCAAAGAAACAGAGGTTGTGCAGGGAAACTCCTATTTGTTAAACATATCAGATCTCATGGGACTTATTCACTATCACGAGAGCATCATGAGAAAGACCCATCCCCATGACTCAATTACCTCCCACCAGGTACCTCCCATAACATGTGAGAATTCAAGATGAGATTTGGGTGGGGACAAAGCCAAAGCATATCAGTAAATAAATATACAGTTGATTTGTATATCTAGATAAAATCTTATAATCTTAATAATTTGTGGATAGATTTGTTGTTTTTCCATAATCATGCCATCTCTGAATAATGACGGTTTTATTTCTTTCTTTCTCAGTCTTGATCCCTTTATTAATTTCTTCTGCCTTACCAAATTGACTAGGACTTTCAGTATAATGTTAAATTTAAGTGGTCCTATATTTTCTTTGAGGGAATATTTTTGAACTGTTCTTTTAATTTCTGTTGTAGCTATGTGACAATTAAGGGTTGCTTGGGGTGTTTTAGTCATTTTTGTTACATACACTTTTTTTCCCAGAAATTTGACCTATCAAAACTTTCAAATGTATTATTATGAGGTTATTCATATTATTCTATTGTTTTTTAAAACCTCTTCTGTAATTGTCTCTTTTATTCATATTGTTTACTTGCATATTCATTTCACTCTTTTTTATGATCAATCTTAACAGAGGTTTTTCAATTTCATTACGTCATTTCAAGCAATTCTTTTGGCTTTGTTGTCTACTCTATGTTTGCCTTCTATTATATTCTTTACATCATTTCCTCTTTTCCAGTACTTTCTTTGTGTTTACTTTATTATTCTTTTTCATCTTAAGTTAGCAACCTAGGTCATTAACTTTGAGGGTCTTCTTTCACAATACAAATAGTTAAGTTTCATTTTACTTAAATCCTCCAAATTAAATGCAGCATAGCTTATTATTTTCTCAGATCAAGAAATTTTCTTACAATTCTTTAACTTGTGACTTATTTACGAATATTTTCTAAACTTATTAAAATATAGGATTTTTTTAGTTGTATCTGTGAGGAATTCAGGGAACCTGTCAGCCATTGGTAATGGATCTTCAGCTTACATCACTCTCCCCAACTAGGACCATATATCCCTTATTATTGCACTTCACTCAATTTCCAACTATAGTCCAGTGACCTCACTGCTGTGGAAATGAAGCATTGCTTTTAACACTACATTTCTTAACTGGGCCAGGCAACTTTCAGAGAGTCACATGTCCTCTCTCAGCAATTTCACCACTTCCCACAGCTCAACAGCTGCCAGCAATGTGCTCCAACCGTCCTTCAAACTAACCACCAGAAAACACTGGACCACCTAACACAAAAGATGTTGATCCTTGCTATTGTTTAGCAAACATTACTGTCTTGTCTCACTTACCAGATCATTCCCCTTGGGAAAAAAGACCACCTAGGATGTCATCCAGGTTCTGCAAGGATAACTAAACATGAATCACAGCAAACAGCTGTGTAGGTTGTCCTATTTTTCTGGCTCCCAATTGTTTCTCTTTTATTCTCATTTTCTATGCCTACCCTAGTACTTTATTTGGATCCCAAACTATCTTGAGTGCCAAGCCCACACAGGCTGGGATAAGCTTTACTTTTATCATTAACTGGAAACATAAAGAAAATCTACACTGAAGGAAAACTTTTCAAATTCAACTTTCTTATTCAAATATACTTATCTTTTTAAATTGACATAAAATTGTATATTTTTATCTTGTAAAACATATTTTGAAGCACATATACATTTTGGAATGGTTAAGTCTAGCTAACTAATAAATGCATTACTTCACAAGATTATCATTTTTGTGGTGAGAACAACAGACACTCAGAATTTTTAAAGAATACAATATATTAACTATAGTAATTATGTTGTACAATAGACCTCTTGAATTTATTTCTCGTATCTAACTGTAATTATGTATCCTTTGACCAACCTCTCCCCAATTTATCCTCCCCATCAAGGTGAACTTCTGCCAAGCAACTAGAGGAACATTAAGTTTTGTGGTAAAGTTTGTCAGAGTGAGTCGTGGAAGTGGCTGAATTGAGGGCAAAGGGTTGAGTATTCCTGATTTGAAATGCCTGAGACCAGAAATATATTGGACTTTAGATTTTTCTAGGTTTTGGAACAGTTCCATATACACAATGAAAATTCTTGGGGATGGAACTCAACTATAAACATGCAGTTTATTTGTGTTTCATATATATCTTATACACATAGACTGAAATTAGCTTTATACAACATTTTAAATAATTTTACACACGAAACAAAGTTTTCACCAAAATTTGACCATAACCCATCACATGAGATCGAGTATAGAATTTTCCACTTGTGGTGTCATATTCATGCTCAAAAAATCTCAGGTTTTGGAATATTTCAGATTTTGGATTCTCTAATTAGAAATGCTCAACCTTTATTATGATTGGTAAATGGCTAGGTCAGTGCTCACAGGGCTATGTGAGGATTCTCTGCTCTTTTTAAAAAATAAAAACTCTATAAATTTAAGGTTTACAACATGATCTTTAATATATATTTTAATATACTTAGTGAAATAATTATTAAATCGAGAGAATTAACATATGCAGCATCTCACATATTAATTTTTTGGTTTGTCTTTTTTCTGCCTGCTTGTTTTGTGGTGAAGGTACCTGAAATCTAGAAAATTTTCAATTTACAAATTTTCAATTACAATAAATTTAGCAAATTTTCAATTTACAATAAAACATTATTAACTATAATCGTCATTCTATATATTAGACCTCTGGGCTCATTCTTCCCAAGTGGTTGCAAATTTGTTCCCTTTGATCATCTTTCAGTTTCCCTCAACCTTCAGCCCCTTGTAACCAGCATTCTACTTTCTACTTCTTTGTTAATTTTTTTCTATTTCATATATAAATGAGATCATGCAGTATTTGTCTTGCTGTCTCTGGCTTACTTCACTTAACACAATGCTTTCCAGGTTTACCAACGTTGTAACGAATGACGAGATTTTCTTTCTTTCTAAGGCCAAATAACATGCCATCATGTTTATACACCACGTTGTCTTTATCTGCTCATCCACAGATGAACACTTAGGTTGATTCCATATCTTAGGTATTGTGAATAATGCTGCAATGAACATGGGAGTGCAAAGATCCTTTTGAGGTACTGATTTTATTTCTTTCAGGAATAAACTCAGAAGAAAGGTTGCTGGGTCGTATAGTAGTTCTATCGTAATTTTTTTGAGGAGACTTCATAATGCTTTCCATAATGTCTGTACCAATGCTTATACTCACCAAACAGTGTACAAGGGTTCTTTTTTCTTCACACTCTGCCAACACTTTATCTTTTTGATATTGGCCATTTTAACAGGTGCGAAGCAACATTTCATTGTAGTTTTAATTTGCATTTCTCTGATGACTAGTAATGTTGAGAATTTTTTCATCTACCTTCGGGTTATTTGTACATCTTCTTTTGAGAAATGTCTATGCAGATCTTTTGCCCTTTTTTGATCAGGTTATTTGTTTTCCTGCTATTGAGTTGTCTAAGATCCTTATATATTGTGGATATTCACCCCTTATGAGATGTATGGTTTATAAATATTTTCTTCCATTCTGTAGTTAATCTTTTTACTCTGTTAATTGTTTCTTTGCTTTACAGAAACTTTTAAATATAATGTAACTTAATCTGCCTATATTTTGTTGTTGCCTGTGCTTTTGGGGTCATATTCAAAAAATTATTGTCAGACCAATGTCACAGAGCTTTTTCTCCATGTTTTCTTCTACTGATTTTACAATTCCAGTTCTTACATTTAAGTCTTTAATCAATTTTGAGTTTCTTTTTTGTATATGGTATAAGATAATTGTCCAATTTCATTCTACTGCATGTGCAAATCCAGTTTTCCAGACGTCATTTATTGAAAGATTATCCTTTCTCCATGGTGTTCTTTTAGTGGCCTTATCAAAAATTAGTTAACTGTATATGCATGGCTTCATTTTCTGTGCTCTCTATTCTGCTTCATTGTACCATGTGTCTGTATTTATGCCAGCACCATACTATTTTGACTACTATACCTTGTAAGGTAATTTGAAATAAGAAAGTATGATGCTTCCAACCTAGTTCTTTCTAAAGTTGCTTTGTATATTGGGGGCCTATTGTGATTTCATCCAAATTCTAGGATTTTTTTCTATTTCTTTGAAAAAGGCCATTGCAATTTTAATAAGAATTGCATTCAATCTGTAGTATACTTTGGATAGTATGGACATTCTAACAATATTTTTATTTTTTAAAAAATTGTGTAGTGCAATTTTTTTAAAATTATACTTTAAGTTCTGAGGTACATGGGCAGATCATGCAGGACTGTTACATAGGTAGAAACATGCCATGGTGGTTTGCTGCATCCATCCCTCCATCACCTACATTAGGTATTTCTCCTAATGTTATCCTTCCCCATCTCCCCACCTCCTGCTATTTCTTGCCTAGCTCCTTCACTCCCCAACAGGCCACAGTGTATGACGTTCTCCACCCTGTGTCCCTGTGTTCTCATGGTTCAACACCCACTTATGAGTGAGAACATGCAGTGGTTGGTTTTCTGTTCTTGTGTCAGTTTGCTCACAAAGATGGTTTCCAGTTTCATCCATGTCCCTGCAAAAGACAAGAACTCATCCGTTTTTATGGCTACATAGTATTCCATGGTGTGTATGTGCCACATTTTCTTTTTCCAATCTATCATTGATGGGCATTTGAGTTGGTTCCAAGTCTTTGCTATTGCAAACAGTGTCACAATAAACATACATGTGCATATGTCTTTATAATATATGAATTCATTATTCTTTGGGTATATATCCAGTAATGGGATTGCTGGGTCAATTGGAATTTCTATTTCTAGATCCTTGAGGAATCGCCACACTGTCTTCCACAATGGTTGAACTAATTTACACTCCCACCAACAGTGTAAAAGTGTTCCTATTTCTCCACATCCTCTCCAGCATCTGTTGTCTCCAGATTTTCTAATGATCACCATTCTAACTG